>KQ995674.1:31763-95782 GCA_001598015.1 Dorcoceras hygrometricum
TTTACAGTTGATAAACTGTTGTGCATTTTATTGTTATTATGCGTATCTGCTGATTATATTGAGATGATTCTCACCGGAGGTTATCTGGCTGTTGTTTTGTTTTGTATGTGTGCATGACAACAGGAAGAAATAACTAGTGGGAAGCAACTACGGGTAGCCGGAGATAGTACCTAAACGCTAGATCAGCAGCGAGAAGATTAGACACCAGCTGATAGTCTAGATGTTTGGTCGACTGGTCTTAAGTTGCGTACGTCTGGTTTTGTATATGAGACTTAAACGTGTACTAGTTAATTTAGCTTGTAACCGTTGTAAACTTTGAAGTGTTGTATAGAGAAATCATGTTTACGCTACCAGCTGAATTGAGTTATGCTTCCGCTGATTTACGCTTCTGCTGGTCGAAAATTTTTTTTTAGTATGTTATGTATAAACCAGATTAGATTGTTAAACTTGTTTAGTTTATATTAATAACCCACTGATTAAGATTAGAAGATTAATTGTGGGCAGAGAGCCTCACAACAGGTGGTATCAGAGCGTTGTTACTACATTAGTGAGATCTTTGAATTTGATGAGTGGGGTAGATTAAGTTCTTCCCTATGATGAATTGCATGCTTGTGTGGTATATGTTTTTACTGCTTTTGAACTTATATCAGATGATTCGATAATGGTAAGACTATACCGAAGAACTATGAGAAATACATGCGTTGGAAGTGATTAGCAGCATGTATTGGGTGAAGTATGAATCAGCACTTGATCTTTTGAGCAGCAGTACATTGATGTATGCTAATCAGAGGAGGGACTGAAATTGATTTGTTCTTGTTGACGAAAAATAATAAACCATCTGTTTGATTCCTAGATATGCCTCCTCGAAGTACGAATCGACAGACAGAACAGGGCAGTACATCTACTGAGACTTTGAATGCAGCTGCTACTCCAATGGAAACTTTATTGAAAAGATTTCAGTCGTTTAAACCACCGACTTTGATAGGAACAGAAAGTGCTATTCAATGTGAAAACTGGTTAGAAGACATAGAGCAGTTGTTCGAAGCACTTGAGTACACTGATGAACGTCGGGTGAAATTGATTATACACCAGCTGCATGGTGGGGGGAAAAGTTGGTGGATAGCAACAAAGAAAGCGCTTGAAAATCAGGGTACTGTGATTACATGGGCAGTATTCCGAACAGCTTTTTATCAACGATTCTTCCCAGTTTCTTATAGGAAGGATAAAGGAGCGGAATTTGCAAACTTGCGACAAGGGCAGTGGAATATAGAAGATTATGTTGCCAAGTTCACGAGTTTACTGAAATTTGCACCACATGTTGCTATGAATGATGAAGCTCAAGCGGATCAATTCATTAATGGATTGAATCCAGATATATTTACTTTGGTAAATACTGGAAGACCTAATACTTTTGCTGATGCGTTGAATCGAGCAAAAGGAGCTGAAGCTGGATTGCTAAGGCAGCGAAGAGCACAATTTGTGCCAGCAGCAGCCAAAGCGGCAGAGAATCCACAGATTCCACCACCTCCACGCTTTGATGCTGGAAGCAGCAGTAGCGGGAAAAAGAAAAATTTCTTTAAGGGAAAAGGGAAACAATTCAAACGATCTGGAACCAGTAGTTCTTCCAGCTCGAACGAGTTTAAACAAATGCAACAGGGACCCCAAGCTGGCAATTACTGTACCAAATGTGGAGGAAAGCATGCCACAGAGGAATGCAGAGGAGTATCTGGCCTCTGCCGTCTTTGTAACCAACCGGGACATTTTGCGAGAATATGTCCTCAACGTAATTCTGGGAATTTCCAGAATTCAGCAGCAGCAAGAACAATGCCAGCACCTGATAGGTCTTCTGTACAATCTTATCAACCTCAAAATCTTCAACAAAGTAGACAAGGAGGAAGCCAGACAGTGAGCCAACCTTCCAAGCAACAAGCAAAAGTATTTGCATTGACTGAAGAGCAAGCACAGGCAGCCCCAGATGATGTTATTTCAGGTAACTGCTACTTGTGCAACTTTCCAGCTTATGTCTTAATTGATACTGGTGCATCACATACCTTCATCTCTGAGCATTTTGTGAGAGCACACAAGTTGTCTGCTGAACCTCTAACTGAAATAGTATCGGTTTCTTCACCTCTGGGGAAAGGAATGTTATCGATCACTGCTGTTAGAAATTGTGTGTTACAGTTTGAGGATCACACAATTGAAATTGATTGTGTCGTACTTGGATTATCTGATTTTGATTGCATCGTGGGCATTGATATGCTAACCAAGTATAGAGCAACAATGGATTGTTTTCAGAAAGTGGTTCGATTCAAACCAGGGAAAACTGATGAATGGAAATTCTATGGTAAGGGATCACGAGCCAGAATTCCTTTGATATCTGCTATTGCAATGAATAAACTAATACAGAAAGGAGTGGAGGGATATCTGATTTATGCAATAGATACAAAGAAAAGTAGTTCGAATCTGGTTGATATACCAGTGGTTTGTGAATTTGCTGATGTATTTCCTGATGAAATCCCAGGATTACCTCCATATCGAGAGGTAGATTTCCACATTGAATTGATGCCAGGTACCCAACCAATATCAAAAGCACCATACCGAATGGCACCAATTGAGTTAAAAGAATTAAAAGATCAGCTGGAGGATCTTCTCACCAAGGGATACATTAGACCAAGTGTTTCTCCTTGGGGTGCTCCCGTACTGTTTGTGCGAAAGAAAGATGGATCAATGAGGCTATGCATTGATTACCGGCAATTGAACAAAGTAACTGTAAAGAATAAGTATCCTTTGCCACGAATAGATGATCTATTTGATCAGTTGCAAGAGTCGACAGTATATTCAAATATTGATTTGAGATCGGGATATCATCAATTGCGAGTAAGAAATGAAGATATATCAAAGACTGCCTTTCGAACCAGATATGGTCACTACGAGTTTGTGGTTATGCCTTTTGGATTGACTAATGCGCCAGCAGTGTTCATGAGTTTGATGAACCGAGTCTTCCAAAGATATCTTGATGATTTCGTGATTGTATTTATTGATGATATTCTAATATATTCGAAGAATCTGAATGATCATGCGAATCATCTTCGAACAGTTTTGCAGACTCTAAGAAATGAGAAATTATATGCTAAACTATCGAAATGTGAGTTTTGGCTACAAAAAGTTGTATTTCTTGGGCATATTATTTCTGGAGCGGGAATTTCAGTTGATCCCAGTAAGATAGAGGCAGTAATTGCTAGACCACAATCTGTACCTGAAATTCGAAGTTTTATGGGTCTTGCAGGGTATTATCGCCGCTTTATTCAAAATTTTTCGAGTATGGCAAAGCCTATAACTCAGTTAACACATAAAAATGCGTCATTTGTTTGGTCAGAAGCATGCGAGAACAGTTTTCTTGAGTTGAAAAAGAGACTAACTACTGCACCAGTTCTATCAATTCCTGTAGGTACTGGTGGATTTGTTGTGTATTGCGATGCGTCCCACCAAGGATTAGGATGTGTTTTGATGCAGCGAGGTCATGTGATTGCATACGCCTCCAGACAGTTAAAACCGCCTGAAATTCGATATCCAATTCATGATCTTGAATTAGCAGCTATCGTATTTGCATTAAAAATATGGCGACATTATTTGTATGGTGAGAAATTTGAGATCTTTTCTGATCACAAGAGTTTGAAGTATTTATTTTCCCAGTCAGAATTGAACATGAGACAAAGAAGATGGATGGATTTATTGAAAGATTTTGATTGTGAAATCAAGTATTATCCAGGAAAGTCGAATGCAGCAGCAGATGCTCTGAGTAGGAAGATTTGTGCTCTAGCTGTGACCACAATTGGAGTGTCAAATTTGATAGAAACTTGCTGCATTTCTGAATATGTATTTGAATTAGGGAGCAAACCAATGAGAATTTGTGCTATCAGTGCTGAACCAGATCTGCTGATTCGAATTAAGGAAGCACAAAAGAGAGATTTGAATACCCAATAATCGATTGAGCTGGTGAAGTCAGGACACCAATCTGAGTACCGCATCAACAGTGAAGATGTGTTGTATGTGAACAGCAGACTTGTTGTTCCAGATGTCATGGAATTGAAAGAACAAATTTTAAAGGAAGCCCATCGAAGTAAATTCAGCATTCACCCTGGTGGCAGAAAGATGTATAACGACTTGAAGAAACAATACTGGTGGAAACAAATGAAGAATGATGTGGCTGAATTTGTTTCCAAATGTTTGAATTGTCAGCAGGTAAAAGTGGAAAGGAAGAAACCTGCTGGTTTATTACAGAGTTTATCAGTTCCTGAATGGAAATGGGATTATATTTCCATGGACTTTGTAACGAAATTGCCAAAATCATCCAGAGGTTGTGATGCAATTTGGGTGATTATCGATAGGTTGACAAAATCTGCGTGTTTTATTCCTTATCGAATGACCTATCGACATGATCAAATGGCAGATTTGTATGTGCGAGAAGTGGTAAGATTGCATGGAATACCAAAATCAATTGTATCCGATAGAGATCCCAGATTTACTTCTCATTTTTGGAGTAGTCTTCAGCAAGCACTGGGTACGAAACTACATCTAAGCACTGCTTATCATCCTCAAACTGATGGACAATCTGAAAGGACGATTCAGACACTTGAAGATATGCTTAGAGCAGTAGTATTGGATTTTGGTATGTCATGGCAAGATTCATTACCGCTGGTGGAATTTTCGTACAACAATAGTTATCAAACCAGCATTGAAATGGCTCCGTTTGAAGCGTTGTATGGAAGAAAGTGTCGTTCACCATTATATTGGGATGATATTTCCGAAGTGCCTGAGCTAGGACCATATTTGATTAGAGAGATGACTGAGAAAGTAAAATTGATTCAGCAGAGAATGAGAACAGCACAGCATAGGCAAGCCAAGTATGCGAATACCAGACGAAGACCTTTGAGTTTTGAAACAGGGGACAGAGTATTCTTGAAAATTTCGCCTTTCAAGGGTACAATCAGATTTGGAAAGCGGGGGAAATTGTCTCCTAGATTCATAGGTCCTTATGAAATTTTAGAGAAGATAGGTGATCTCGCATATCGACTGGCTTTACCTCCATCTCTTTCGAGTATACATGATGTGTTTCATGTATCTATGCTAAGAAAGTATATGCCTGATACTTCTCATGTTATACCTGCTGAAGAAGCTGAGTTGGATGAAACTTTAAGCTATTTGGAACAACCAATCCAGATTCTTGATCGAAAAGATAAACACCTTCGAACGAAGACGATTCCATTAGTGAAGATTCAATGGAATCGACATGGCGTTGAAGAAGCAACCTGAGAAGGGGAAGATGATATGAAACAACGATTCCCATATCTCTTCCAATAAGGTTAGCTCTTATTCAGTATCAATTTCTCCTTACGTCATATATATATCTAGCAACTGCTGATGAGTTTGAGGACGAACTCAAATTTTAGAGGGGGAGAAATGTAATGCCCAGAATCATTAAGAAGAGGATTAGTGGAGTAATTTCGAAATTTACAAAATTGATGAAGTTTGATTATGAGCTTGGATTTCTTCTGGAAGTGTTGGGGGATTAACGAACTGTGTATCGTTAAAATATGCTAAGCGTGAGAACCAGATGAAGTAAGCAGGCGAAGCAAATTGGTAAATCAGCAGCAGGTTACTGTAGCTCGCGAACTGGTGGAATTTTGGAATTCAGGCGAAACGTAAGTATTGATTTCAGCTGGAAGCAAACGCGCGAATACTAGAGTTAATTAGAAAGCGCCACGTGGTAGTTACTGTTACGCACGAAGTATCAGCAGCAAGAGTTTCACATGCGTCTGCTGGTTTTAATGTATATCTGCTGATTGGTAATGTGTCTGCTGGATGACGTAGGTGCGACGTCGTCGTTTTGATAGTTAACACAATCAGTCGAGGGGAAATTAGTTCCAACTGAGAGAATATACGACAGCGTTTTGATTATGGAACAGGGAATGTTGATACGATGCCGTTTTGCATCATATTGCGAAATCAGCTGTTGAAATAGGAAAGCGACCATCTGCTGGTTTTGAGGCGCTACCAGCTGATGACCATTACGACATCGTTGGAATTAATTGGAACGACATCGTTTTGAGTTTCGAAGTATTGCGACTTAATTCTTGTTGCGACTGGTTGCTACTACAGCTGGTTGTAGCTTCTGCTGAAGAACAACGATAGTCGAACAGCAACTGAGAACGATCAACAGCAGTTGAAGAATCTGTTTATCGTTATCCACCTTCGAAGTGGTGGAAGTATATCTTGTTTGACTACTCATCATGACACGTGGAACTTGAATTGAATACGTTGGAAATGCTGCAAGAAGTACAGAGAGTGTTGTCTATATATAAGAGTGAATTTGAAATATTGAGAATCTCGGGATTTCAGCTATTAACCTTTGCTCTTGAGAAGTATCTCTAGAAGGGAGGAACAGAGCTTAAGAACACGGATTGAAGTATTTGAGAAGAGAAAGACAAAGGTATAATCTGACAGAAGAGTCAGGAACTAGTTTACTCGAGAATGATTGTTCTTGAGTATTCCATATTCATGTCAAGATCGGATACGAATCTTGATGGCGTCGAACTGATATGGAATCAATTCTGAGATCGAAGAAGAGAACTAGAATCATTTCATGTCATTGCATTTGTTTTACAGTTGATAAACTGTTGTGCATTTTATTGTTATTATGCGTATCTGCTGATTATATTGAGATGATTCTCACCGGAGTTTATCCGGCTGTTGTTTTGTTTTGTATGTGTGCATGACAACAGGAAGAAATAACTAGTGGGAAGCAACTACGGGTAGCCGGAGATAGTACCTAAACGCTAGATCAGCAGCGAGAAGATTAGAGACCAGCTGATAGTCTAGATGTTTGGTCGACTGGTCTTAAGTTGCGTACGTCTGGTTTTGTATATGAGACTTAAACGTGTACTAGTTAATTTAGCTTGTAACCGTTGTAAACTTTGAAGGGTTGTATAGAGAAATCATGTTTACGCTACCAGCTGAATTGAGTTATGCTTCCGCTGATTTACGCTTCTGCTGGTCGAAAAGTTTTTTTTTAGTATGTTAGGTATAAACCAGATTAGATTGTTAAACTTGTTTAGTTTACATTAATAACCCACTGATTAAGATTAGAAGATTAATTGTGGGCAGAGAGCCTCACAAATGTCATTGCTGAATTCACTTCGTCAAAAACAGGTCGGAAAACTAACAAAACTGATAGATAGTCTAAACAAATGCTGAATCAACATAAACATAAGCTGATACAGCACGGAATCTTGGGTCCGTCGATAAACACACCTCCCCGATCTGCTCCAGCTCACGTCGCACAGATCTCGTTGGGACTCCTCACCTGATCATGAAAGCTAGTGAGCCTAAAAGCTCAACAAGAATAATCTGGTAATAACTAGGACTCAGCTCAATCAACAAATAACATAAAAGAATAAGATTTTAAAAAACTGGTTCGTAAGAGCTGAAGTCATAAAATAATTCATTAAAACTTTACTATTTGAGATGTGGCTTAGGTCTGAGATGTGGCTTAGGTCTTGTTGCTTGATCAAGCTCATCTGATATCGCGTTTGATGCGATCTACTCGCACATTAACATTCATAATTGGAGGGGCACCCCGGTCCGTCGACCGGCATCCACACTCTCGTAAGCTGACCGTCTGTTATCTTTGCCACACATCATAAAACTTTGAAACTAATACTTTTAAATGACGTGGATACTTCTGGCAATCCTCCTTCGTAACCCCGCTATATAACAAATTAAACCTTTGAAACATAATACTTCTAAAATGACAGATTCCACACACGAGCGGTTTAATATGTAAATAAAAGTACTTTCTTTTTTTATGAAAAGAACTACTGGGGTACGCCTGGTAACTGAAGAAGAAATTCTGGAATCAGCTCGGAGCAAAGGTGACAGCTTACTAGCATGAAACAGCTCTGGAAATGGGTTCAGCTCTCGGGCGTACAAACAGCTCGGGAAAAATTCAGATTTACAAGTTTAAACAGCTCGGGGTGAATATTTCAGTTAATGAGCGTAAGCAAGCTCTGGGTGAAACTCAGCTTACAGCATGCCCACCGGCACAGCTCACAGTGACATGTCAGATCACACACTGACCAGCTTACGTGCAAAGAGCCGTTCTCGCCAAAGCTAAAGTCACCAAAACACTCGGAACGACACTTGAGATCTGAACTGTCAGCTCAGGACATCCAAAACGTCCCTAAGCTGATCCCAGCTTATGCTCAACCAGTGAAACTCTCAAGCTGTTCGCCTCTACGTTGTTATCCTCAAAACAGCTCACGACAGAAGACTCCTTCAAGCCAATGAAGCAGTTCTGCTCAGACGTATCTGCTTCTCATCCAGCAGTACGTACATCATCTTAGAGTACTTAACTCAGCACGCATCACTCAGATCAGCTCGTGATGCTTTATTCAAATTTCATTATCTCATCCATTACTCTACATCTTCCTCCGAACTAACATTTCATATGTGTAGAGATACAATGTTCGTATAGAGCGATCGTAGATAATTGTCCACCTTTGAAATATGATTGTACAGGCTCAATCCCAACAAATCCAAACAAATGTGTTGCCATTGTCGCACCGATTGGGAATAGTCTACTCCGGACACAGGCTCACCATCAATCTTCAAGCCCCAAATGATCGATAGATCCTGAAAGGTTACCGTGGCTTCACCGTATAAAAAATGAAATGTATGCATTTCATGATACCATCGCAACAAGTGCAGTGATGATACGGTTATCATATATATGAAAATCACACTGCAAAACACCATAAATTCCCATATATTGTAAGAAGGCAAAAATCCGACCGAGAATGTAGTTCCCCGAGTACAACATCCAGATAAAATTATCTGAACGTTTCACTTGTATGATTTGATCAACATTATCAAAGGATACTACACTTGAGATATGTGTTGTTTGCAAATATAAAACACTGGGACCTTCTAATCCTTGATTTGTTGCCATCATGATAAAAATATAATAGACATAAAATAATATAATAAATTAATAATAAGGATGTTATTAAATATTATAATTAAATAATAAGACAATATACGAAATATGATAAAAAAAACATATACAAAGATTATAAAATCAAAAGACGACGGTATATATAAACAAACTCTGAAACAGAAGTATCGGTGTACTGGATATTGAAGAAACTTTAAAATACAAGTCTGGGTGAGCTGGACACTGAAATAATCAGACAACGGCTTGACTAGGAAGAATAAATAAGTCTGATTTTAGTAAGGGAATGAGGAGTGGACACTGAGTTTAGTAGCGGACGCTGAGATGAATGAGGGTGCGGATTATTATTCTTTTAAATTTTCAAGCGTCCAATGTTGTTAGCAGCGGACGATGTAAATTTTTTTTTAAAATATCTTTGATCGTTCGCTACTTTAAGTGATTTTGATATATTGCATGATGTTGATGAAAAATCAATTACTCGAACGTGTGGTTTCGATATATTGCAGAATCCATATTGACGCTTAAGTGAACAACTTTTCGTCCACCATATTGAATAATGTTGGTATATATACGCAATTGTCGCAACCAGAAAAGGTATGGGTAGAGATATCATCAACAAACGTCGACAAGATAGTCTATGTCACATAATAGTTTAACAGTTTCCAATAGTAACATGTTAATGAAAGTCACCAATAATAGCAACCATAAAGCTTGAATTTCAAATTTCGACCTTGACTTTTAGTAAATGCAGAACTGCTCCTTTGTCGATATGTTGAAAAACGTAACTCTGATCAAACTTAATGAAACGTCTTTTCTCCATTCCACTAGTAACACGTCGTATCCGGCTCGCTGTTCTTTTCTCGGTCGGATGGGACTCTTCTTCTTAGAGTGAGTTCTATACTATATGTGCTAGAAATCATATATCAAATAATCTATAAATTATATTTATAAAGTTTTAGGACTGATATTGCGGGCATCTTCTGTGAGCACCTATGTGAACACCTGATGATATGACAGCATCAGGAAGTGACACATCATCAGGTACCCAAACAGATGCTCACACAAGTTGCCCATAGTATCACTTTTATTACAAAGTCATATTTACATGTTATATCACTTACAATAATTTGATAAACTACAACGGAAGCGTATCTAGATCCATACACTGTATTCGTGAATCCGTGGATTTAGCCTTCCAGATCAATACGATTTAAATTTGAAGGTCTTTTAAATCTCTAATGCTCTCTGACTATTGATGTGTATAGAGTATTATAGCATCATCAACATTGTCAAGAACCATGACCCCTTACTTATATATTGGTTTTCCATTTAAGTCCATCAATCAAATATAAAGCTCGGCGGTCTATACATATTGAAGGTTCACACCCTACTAGATACATTAAAAACCAAATAACTTTAAACATTGTTTAGATCACTTTCATGGGATTAATTAATTTGACAGTCTGCAGTATATAATTGTTTACATGTAAAGCCATTAACTGGAACAATGTTCCAACAATATGTCTATGTTAACAAACGAAATTCATATTAGCGCCCCGCTTTGTGTATTTTTCAGTTCCCCATTTATGCTTGGATTCTCCCACTCCGCGCATGCCTCGTGGGCAAAGTACACATTGGTAGAACTGCCTAAAAGTATTCACCAAAAAAAAACAAAAAAAAAAACAAAAACAAGGCTGTATTTGGACAATTTTTTAAAAATATTTTTAGTGATTTTAGAGTTAAAAACTTATGATATGTGTATGCATGAGATTTTTTAAAAAAAATTTTGAAAAAATATTAGAAAACTGCTTTTGAGTACAAATTTTAAAGATTAAGTTAAAGATGTTTTATGATATATTTAGAATAAAAAAATATAAGTAAATTTATATGAAGAATCAATTACTTTTTTTATTAAATTAATTGTTCGAATATTCTTTCAGTACTATTTTTTAAATATAAATTATTTTCTAAAATAATTATCTAAATAATTTAGTTTTAAATTTTTTTTATACAAATGGTTGTCTTTAAACAACGTTCAAAGTATTTTGCATTAATTGTTTAAAAATATTTTATATTAAAAACTTATCCAAATAGTGGAGTGGGCGTAATTGCAAATTAATAAGAGTATGGATCGTATGGCCCTAGAATGTTGACATAAACTGGGCCTGTCTCGATTATCTAAACTTGATTTGGGCCATCTGATCCAAATTTCGGAACACAGTTAAAAAAAAAGGAAAGGATAAGAAGAAAGGCGGAAAGGAAACAATTTCTGAAAAAGAAAAAGGGAAACAAAAGAATTCGTGTATATGAAAAAATTATTTTTTAACTAAAAGAAGAAATTCATATAGATTATTTTTATGTGACTCTGATTTTATAATAATAATTAAACTTAGCCTTTTTATGTATCTCAAGTTTTGATAATATAGTATGGAAGTGCTTGAACTTTTCATGATATTAGACAAAATATTATGGGATAAAATTTTCTAGTCGGCTCATTATTTGGTTAAACAAATAGAATCGCTGAAAAATCATAAATGGATCATTTTTATAGAAGCAAACTTTTGATGCTCTAATTAGTTAATTCAAAGACATTAACAGAAGGCAAGCAAGATTGCATGCACGCATCATCTTTTCTTTTTACGTACCATAGTGCATATTCTTTCCTTAACCAGATAGGGAAAGTGCCAGACTCAAGAGTCAAATTCTTGGTGTAATTGCCTTTGACTTTGAAGACTCCTCCGTCCTTTATCGATTATTAGAGGTCGTTTTTCTTATATTAATATTTGATAAATCCATGATAACCGTCGTATTATTGTGTTTTTAATTTTTTATTTCAACTTGGATGGGAAAATGTAAAATCATAGGTTTGTATATCATTTGTGAATAGATTAATAATTTGCTAAAAATTTAATTAAGAGGATAATTAACATATTCTCTTTTAAAGATCGATTTTGTTTTCTCGAAAAAATAGAATTGATATGTTGTTTCTAGATTTCTGTCCGATTGTCATTACGTACCCTTTATTGCCACTTATAGAAATTTTGAAATTAAAATAATATACGACAAAAGAATTAAAAATAAATGAAGTTTCTTTAAAAAAAATTAAATATTTTATACTTTCAGCACTCAGATAAAAAAAGTTATATCGTCATCGATCATACGAAAATGTTGCATATGCTTCTTTTGTTTCGTTACATATTCACGGAAAGACATGCCAAGACTAAAGATGACAATGAGTCCAGTTTAAACCTAAGCCTACATAACATTTGCCTCATTGGCTCAGGTTTAAACCCAGCCAAGGTTCGGGGCGGGTCCAGACCTAATCAATAGATCTTGACTCGAGTTCGGGCTTGTCTGGACCCACCCAGAACCCGTTCTTTGTATATATATATATATTTATATATAATGTTTATTAATGTATATATTATTAGCTATATAGAGTATTAGTTGTATATAAATATAAAAATACTTTATATACATATATATATATATAAGAGATGATACAGTGGGTATCATTTGTGGACATCTTATGGACACCGAGGTGACGTGGCACTTCCTGGTGCTGTCACGTCACCCCGGTGTCCACAAATGATGCTCACTGTATCAAATTTGTACAATGCCACTTGCTCATTTTGATCTTCTTCCTCTTCTCTTTTTTGTGGTAGTAACGATTTCCAATTAAATATATAATAAAAGACTTTTCTTAGATGTAAAGACATCACAAGTTTCACCGTCATGATTAGCAAGTAAAGCCGGTAAGAAGTTGCAGCGTTCGTGGGGTACGAATGGAGTAAGTAATGGCCCAAATTGTCAACCGCTCCATTAGTTTTCATAAATAAACTACCTTTATTATTCATATTCTTGTGGACGAAACTTCAGGTCAAAGTACCTCGACAGAATGAATAATACTATGTTTAGTTTTGAAACATTTGTGTAAGACTGGAATTATAATCAAACTATAATTATTATTTTAACATTTAACTATCATAAAAATTTTATATTTGATTTATAGTGTAAAATTGAAATTAGAAATATGATTAGTTTAACAATAGAAAACAAATTTTGTTTGTTAAAATATTTCATTTAAATCTATCAAAAATTATTAGGTGTAAATATTATTTGTTTTAATAAATTAAAAAATTTAACTAGAAAAATTCTTTGCCGTGACTATAGAGTGATGTTAGAAATATATGATGACATAATGTATTCAAAATATGAGCAAATGACGTGGATCAACATGACGTTTAACCAAAAGTTATTATTCAATTCAATAAATAAAAAATAATAGTCACTATGTTTTTTAAAAAAGAATTCTAATCATCATAGAGAAAGGTATAAAATAAAATACAAAACAATATAGAATTACGTAAATAAAAAAGAAATGATATAATAAACCTACTTCTCTCTCATAACTTCTATAGATAAATAATCACTTCTAAAATTTATGATTAATTTAATTCTCATTATTAACAGGCTTGAATGTTTAGAAAGATTTTATAGTTTAGTAACTAAACATATGATGAGAAGTATTGTTATATTATCGTTCATTCATCAACGTCGCCATAGAGAGATAGAGGTTAATGAAGCACTCATCTTCTCTGTTTATCTCTATTTGGCCGGATCATTTTGAGTATAAGAATGTTAAATATACCATCGTGTTAGGATCAACCGTTTACCATTAGATCAAAAGATATACTTGTTAGTTAATGTACAACTTTATTTTCTTATAATATGACAGCGCAGAGTACACTTATTGTGCGCGTTATGATTATAATGTTAGGACCACGAGTTTGGGGCGATGCATGTCTAACTACTGGTATTGTCTCACATAACTTAGAGATCAGTCTTACCATTTTCCAATCGTCGGTCCTATCTCCAACATAGATAGTATCATCCGTTAATATCGGGCAACACACTTTTACAGCCCTCCTGATCAACCAGATCAAACGCCACAACGTCACACACTGACCAGCTTATGTGCAAAGAGCCGTTCTCGCCAAAGCTAAAGTCACCAAAACACTCGGAACAGCACTTGAGATCTGAACTGTCAGCTCAGGACATCCAAAACGTCCCTAAGCTGATCCCAGCTTACGCTCAACCAGTGAAACTCTCAAGATGTTCGCCTCTACGTTGTTATCCTCAAAACAGCTCACGGCAGAAGACTCCTTCAAGCCAACGAAGCAGTTCAGCTCAGACGTACCTGCTTCTCATCCAGCAGTACGTACATCATCTTAGAGTACTTAACTCAGCACGCATCACTCAGATCAGCTCGTGATGCTCTATTCAAATTTCATTATCTCATCCATTACTCTACGCCTTCAGATCAGCTTATGCACCCAGGTCTCAAGGCACGTACTTAAATCAGCTCGCAGTTGTCAACCCAGCTCTCCAGGGTCAACCCAGCTCGCGATAAAGCTTCAAGCCCAAAGCTACATCCATCTTATGCCTACATCCTAAACTGCTATCAACTCACACCGCTACACTGGACTGGTTCACGCTACAGCAGCATCAGCTCGCGAACCCAGCACTGCTCAACACAGCACAATGTTCATCTACCAGCTTGCACCCGATCTAGTCCAGCTCCCAACTACTCAGCAAGCTTCCAAGCTGAATCCTACAACTGTGAGTCCAGTGCACTCCGAGCTGCTACAAAAACTCTAGCAAACACAAACCAGCTCGCTCGCTAAAGTCCAATACAGAACACTCAACCAGCTCGCGTCCAAACTGGTCTAAACGGCAACCTCAAAGCAGCTCCCTCATAACAGCTTAGCACGAACTATAGGATCAGATCGCGTCCGAGCTGGTCCACCTCAGTGACTCAGTCGATGCTCCCTAGCTGATTAATCTCGATTAGTTAACACTAATCTGGAAAGATTAAGCCGTTAATGATCTCGACTAATTACAGTCTTCACACAAACCGATTTATGCTATTTTGGGTTCAGTCTTGGATAAAGGTGAGTGGGCTATTGGATCGAGCAATGGCTGGCCACCCAAAAAAAACATGTTCTTTTTACCCGAAGATTGCCAGGTGTGAAATCCCATTGTATTCGATGAGTCAGGGATTTGGTGGGGATTCCGGATCGAAGGCCACATCCACTTCTTTGGGACATGGAACATTCTCATTTATTCTATTAAAGAGTTTTTACGAGATTGGGGTGATTGGAGTGAAACGCATGAGGTGCAATGCTAACCGGGTGGCTCACACTTTGGACTCGTATGCTTTGTAATACAGAAGTGTTTGGGAATCTTGTAACTACCCATTTTTGTTGCAAAAATTTTTCTACGAGGATTTGAAGTTATAATAGTCTTTGGACTGTTAAAAAAAAAACAATTCTCCTTATTCCTTCTTCTACAAATTCAAAACCCTTATGTCTCCTCTATTAATCAAACAGAGAGGTAATAAGATACATAGTACAGAACGACAAGAAATAAATGAATCGTAAATATCATGAGCAACAGAAAGTAAATCGAGACCTTTGTTCTAACACAGTTCCCTTAAAACAGATTCATCGCGCCCGAGTGCTTCCAAGGACCAAGCTGCTCGTGGTGTCTGTTTCCCAAGGTACAACGACGGAATCGAGCAGGTAACCAAAAGCACGAGGCTACACTGCACCGATGAACTGAAACGCTCATGCACTGTATCCAAGTGGAAACTGGAGAGAATGGAGAAAGGGTTGTGTTTTGGAATGGAGAATGTTGGTTGTATATATAGGGGGAACATGGGACTCTTGAGCTGGCTAGGACATACCATAGATCATGTACTGGTAGTTCTTTGGGATGCCTGTATTGAATACACAATCAATACAATTTGTGTCTCTTCGGGCATGTGAAGAATCACAGACGAAAAAGAAAAAATCTAGCAAAGGCGGGGTTAGACTATTTGACCATTTTTGGTCCTGACCGGTTCGACACTCAACGTGCCCATGTCGTGGTCGCACACGAGTCAAGCCTTTCCAGTAACAAATCGGTCCCTTGATTTGCACCACCCTGCGTAGGCATGCGCGAGAGAGAGTCTTTTCACTAGGCAAGCTTACAACTCCTTATATCAAAACATTATATAAACTAACCCCAGTTGCCTTATTAAATCAATGTGGGACACAACCACGTTATCTTCCTTTTCACTCTAGCCAAAAGTAAGCCCAATTTCATTCAATTCCAACATTCTACCCATCGCATAAACCTCTTGAGTTTTTTCTCTACCGAAGACAAGGCTTTCCACTTATATTTTTACCAATTCGTGTGTTGCCTCCGCTCCCCTAGTCTAGGCTTTCCACTTATATTTTACCAATTCGTGTGTTGCCTCCGCTCCCCTAGTATTTAAAAACTATCTTCAATGTATTTGAATTGTAGTTGATTTAAAATAAATTTTTTTCGTTCTTGAGATTTTTTTTCTAATTAGTTGCACATTTGTTTACAAGGGATTTCCATAGAAAATTGAGATATGCCCATTTTTATTACAAAAAATATCTAATTCCACATGCACTTGTTCTCTCCACTATTGTTGGTTTCTCTTATATTTCTTCTGTTGAATGGTTAACCAACTCTTAATTCATTTACATATCCCATGTCACAGTGCCACAATACGTCTATTAGTTTCAAGTAAATGAAAGAGAAAGTTTGTTTAAAAGAAATATGGGAGAGTCGGTGGCATAAACTTTAAACATCATTGAGGATCCATTTTACAAATCCTACTACTTCCTTGCCGGAATAATTTCAGAGGAGACTCTGGTCGACTGGAAAAGACCTCCTCGTAAGCCAGTAAGTTTGGATGAGAGAGCTAAGCATATGTGAGGACAATCATTGATATTCTTTTTATATATATTTTTCATGACCATGAGTGATGACTTTCACAGCCTGAATTTCCCAATTATCAACTCTATATGCATCAACGATCCACATAAAACAGACAAACAGAAATTTGTTTGCCTCTATTATAATAACTAATTATAAAATTTAGTTTGAAATGATTTACAAGCATGTTAGTAGACTGAATGGATTGATTTGTCGATATTATTGATTCATTTTATTATTTTTTTCCAGGTTAATCTTAAACTTCATATATCATTAGTCTATATTTTAACTATAAAAAAAGGAGTGAAAGTATATTAGATTGTCTGAACGAGGGAGGGGCATGGACTTTAAGATCGAGAAAACGAATTTTGGCGATTTATTTAAATGTGCTGTAGGTTTTATTTTATCTAGCCAAATTTTATGGTCTATGATGCTCAGATAAGTCCATTTAAACAAATGCCGATTAAATGTATTTTGTTGTGAATGATCATAGAGTTGGATTTTCGAGAATGGAGTATGCCTTATAACTGGGTTGAATTGTCCTAATAATTTCCCTGCAAAATTATTAGAGGTTTAAGACTTTTGTGTTAGTCATTTTAAGGTATTAATGTAGTGTTCGTAAAGGAAGTCGAAAAGAAGTTGAATGCTTTAAAAAGTGGGAATGGGGGGTATTGAGTATAAAGAGAGTAAATATGGCTTCATTGTATTTTGCATATGGTTTAACTTTGTCAAGTTTCGTCAACAAAAAATCCTCGAGTTGATAAATTTATTTCGATCTTGATCGATGTGGTGCTTTTAATAAATATTCTTGGAGTATATCGACTTTCAAAGATACATAACTGCAAGTTTCAACTTTAAACAAACACATATAACAAACATAACTATTCCGACTCAGAAATAAATTACATTTCTTAACTAATCATTGTCCATACCATACATTTTGTGAAATCCACTTGCTCTCCTATCTTCTTGGTTAGCCTCTCAACAGTTGATGCATGCCCCTTGTTTTTCTAATTCTTACACCAAAGCATTCAACTCCATCATCATTTCACACCGATTGAGCACTTTTGTTGAAGTACCACTGTATGTTCCAGTACTTGCATTTGACATAGAGGAAGGTGATTGTATCTCCATTGTCCCTATGTTGAAAGATCCGTGGGTAGCACTACTAAATCCATTTCTTTCATTTTCCCAACAATCATAAACACCTGTGACCGCTCAACAAAGACAATATATGTTTTCTTCTATGTTAGACCGTAAAATGAAAGAAACAAAAATCTTTCCAAATAATAACGATGTAATCGAATTATCTCAACTGACGAGCTATCACAACCTCGAGAGCTCGGGACGTCGGTCGTCGGGATTGCTTGTAAATGTAGGACGATGCTTCGTGCTTCCTGCAGCCACAGATCACAGGTCAGAGTGCGCCGGAAGTGTGTCCGACGAAGAATGAATGTGTGAATGAATGGGGCGTACCTGATATTTATAGAGGCGCTAGGCGGTGCAGATGAGTATATCCTGAAGAATATTCGCCTACACCGGGTATCTCGGGCGAGATACTCTCCGCGATCTTCTGTGCCAGATCTTCTCCGTGATCATCGGTGATCTATTCGTTCAAATAAGGAAAGACGTATCCGAGCAGGATTCTGTTTCACATAAGGAAAGACGTATTTGGATTGGATTCTGCTAGTCATGACAATGTACTCGAGAAACACTCCCGATCTGAGCACGAGTCGTCGGGCGACTTTCCGATCTGAGCACAAGTCCTCGGGGTCAAGAGTGTGCTGCTCGGTTCTCGGGTCCCGATGTGATAACGGGGGCATCAAATAATATCCAAATAAAAGTTGTTTTACTGTTCATATCACAATTTGTGCAATTGAAAATTTTATGTGGATCCTAAAACAAAAAATTCGACGAAGACAACTTGAGCATCCCCCACGCTCTTCTATTGAAAGATGAGCACAACTGAAAAAATAGATTTGACAAAAAAGAATAAAAAATACTACTTTAAAGAATTTGACTAAGCATGTTACCATGAATTATAAACCAAAGCAGATGAGGCAGAGTTGACAATATAATAAGCCGACAAAAGAAAAAATTGATCTTGGTTCTCCTTTGAAAACTTTAGCAATAAAAAATCTTGCAATGGCTCACGAAACAAAAACCAAATCATCATCTGCTAAATTAAAAAACTACAGTTAAAAAAAAAGGTGAAGAAAATGGGGAAATGAAAGAAACATTGAAGTAGTAATCTTAGCCTCATTCAGATCAAAATATACAAGAGAAGGAACAGGAGGTACAAAGGAGGAATCCGGAGATACGTATCTGTGAGGACATGGTGCATGTTTCTTCGATTCCAATTCCAAGGAGAAATGAAAGAAGATGGAGGAACGTAAATCAATTTAGGAATTTCATGTTATATTATGTGAGACATATGATCATCTTCTGATAACTCGTATTAAGCAAACAGACGAAATGACCAATTTATATATATTTTACCTGGGATGAAACCAAGAAGATTAAAATGTTATGAATTGAACCGGTACATGGTTCAAATGTTTAGGATTCAACGGTTTTTCCCATCATTTTTTTTTTCAAATTTCATAGCAAGAAGATTTGTTGCAATATTATTTAAATCTAACTAAATATAATTGTTGTTTATTTCTTTAAAATCGATATTGACAATATTAGTCAATGAATGAAGCTGTCATCGAGTGAAAAACATTTGAGATTTCAACCATGCACGCCTGGTTTCCCCTAATTTTTTAGGGATTTTACTGTCTCAGCCGGAGAAGCAGGCGGCGAAGGAAGATGACGGTAGCGGCGGGGATCGGGTACGTGCTGTTAGCCCTGGGACCATCGCTTTCGCTCTTCGTCGCCGTTATTTCTCAGAAGCCCTTTCTGATACTCACACTTCTGTCCAGGTTTCTTCTTTTTTTTTGGGTTGAACGTAGTCTTCGTGTATTGGGTGAAATGACTGGTTACAAACTTACAATTTGATTTTATGATTTCTAAATTATCTTATGCTGGCTACTGTAGTACATTAGCGTGGCTGGTGAGTCTCATTGTATTATCGGCAATATGGAGAGCGTTTCTACCATTTGAGACAGTGTCTGCTTGGCCATATGCGCTCCTCATTTTCTCTTCTGTAGCATTTCAAGAAGCCCTACGCCTGCTCCTGTGGAAACTCTACAAGTAAGTGCTTCATCAACTATTCGTCCAGTGGTGAAATTCAGTTGCTGGGTCATTGAATATTGCGCTGACATCCCCACTTGAGCCAATTGTGTTCCTGCATTTGAGTGTAGTTTGATCTGAAAGCACAATGAATCACCTGGGAATTCATTATAGAATGAGTAAAAGTGTTCGTCAGCTATAAATAGCAAATTTGATGTCATCTAGGATCTGAATGTATCAGAATTTTCTTCCTTTTAACTCTCTGTATTGTTTCTCTCGTCCGAGCTCGAATTGGAGAAAATCTATCAATGTGGTTCTTAAAATCATATGGATCCGTGCAAAACTTCTATACTTACTACCCACTTGAATGTCCAGTAACCTCCACCTGTAAGTGGGATTTGAATTTCAATATTTTGCTTTGGGTATATCTTTACTGAATCCAAAAAGAGTTATGGAGCTGCTATCTTCTGCTCCTTATGCTTTGCCGTTTTCTTTAATTGGCTTCTATCTCTAACATAATCACGGTGTCTCACAATATTTTTTTTTTCTGTGGGCTTCTATTAGGAAGATGGAAGATATACTTGACGCTTTTGCTGATAGGGTCTCCAAACCTCGGCTCTTTATTACAGATAAGATGCAAATTGCTCTTGGTAAGTGTTAATTCGAATAGTTTAGAATTCTCTTTCAACTATCCAAAGAGAGTAAATTTCTTAAATTTGATTTGAAGAATTAAAGTAGTAATGTACGATCGAAATCTTTTCAATTTTTAAAGTTACAAAAGCTTTAGTTCAAATAAAATTCTTAAACATAATTTTATACAAATCATACCGTTTCAGTTTGACAAAAAACAATCACATTCTTGTCAAAGGCATAAAAGGCGCTAGGCAAGGCACAGGGTACACATGTATGCAGTCTTGTGCCTCTTTCTAGTCATGGCACTTACCTGCACTTGGAATGATTATCTTTCTGCACAAGATGGTGCTTTTTGTAAAGAACCAAATCCAGAAACAGTCTCCCTTTTAGGATTTCTGTGTTAAAAGGTTTATCATCTGTAACTTCATTGTGCTGTTGGGACAAATGCATTCTGTTTCTTATAGGTTTTGCCATTTTTCTATTTTAAATACTGGTCTTACACACCTGATTTGCAGCTGGTGGTATGGGTCATGGTGTGGCGCATGCCGTCTTCTTCTGTGTTAGCCTTCTAACGCCTGCATTTGGACCGGCAACATATTATGTAGAAAAATGTTCGCAGATGCCATTTTTTCTGGTCTCTGGTAAGTAAGTTTGTTGTTTGCAACACCACCTTGTTTAAAAGATATTTGGTCATTAACAAATAACACCTCAATGGTTTGTCATATTATTTTTGTTGAAGACAGTTACTTGTGGCATTCTCTTAATCAGATTGGTCCTAAAATGATGTAATATTTCATCTTGATTTATATAGCCAAGGTTGACAATCTTTATCTTTAAGTTTGTTCAGTAATTTGAAGATGAAGTTAATTCATCAGCAACATTTTGACCATATTTCGATCAATATATTTTATCTTCAAGCAGGTCAATCCATGTGATTTTTATCAGCTGGAATTTTTTTTGTCTGCAGCAATTATAGCTCTGGCATTTGTTACGATCCATACCTTCTCAATGGTAATTGCTTTCAGTGGATACTCGGAAGGAAACAGAATGGACCAATGTATTGTTCCTGTTGTTCATATTGTTTCTGGAATGCTTGTAAGGACTATTCTCGCTCCTTGTTAAATATTTACTAATAAATTTTACTTGTGATATCTGAACTATGATTTTTTTGACAATACATGTGTGTGTGCCTGTGCATGCATGTAAAACTACAATTTTTTCTGAAAATTTCCCGCACAGGTTTTAGCAATATTTGTCTACCACTCTTATGCTATGTAACTGCTTGTCGAGTATAATGTGAATCACGTCATCCAGATTCCTGGGAAGTCCAGAGATCAAGCTCATATTAACCGAACACAAAAAGTATCTAATCGAGTCAGTGGCTGGAGATTTTTTGTTTTCTCGACACATTAACTAACTTTGGCTTCTTAACAGACATTGATAAATCTTGCATCCGGGGGCTGCATAGTTGGTATACCTCTGCTCTATGTCATGGCAATATTAACTTTGGTACATTGTGGGAAAACTGTCTGGAGGAGACTACCCGAGAACCGAAGCAGGCAAGAAAATTTTACTGATTGATCTCCAACTTAAAGTTGGTTCTTCTCTTGACCGCTGTAGAAATAGTACTCTATATATTTATTCACAGGGTCGCAAACCAAAACGACCAATCTCAGGCATCTGATTTGCCTTAGCGTGCTGAAAGGGCTGATAATTCCATCTGTGTTACATTTTTTGTTTGAGCACATGTCCAAGATTTTTCTGTGTACTACGGGTTACTGCAAAACCATATCCGAACCCAAACTAAACATAGGACTTCGGTTAGATTTGGTTTGGTTGATCGATTTCAAACTTTTGAACTACTTTGAAATTTTTATGATATAATATAAATTTTTCAAACTAGCTATTGTAAACAGTTAAATTAAATATGTAATCAGATATTATTAAAACATTGTTACAAAAGACATGAATCCTAAAATTATGCACAGAAGACATGATTCCTAAAATTGAATTACTTCGACGTTGCAATCGAATAATTCCATAAAACTATCATTTGTATCAACAAATCTCTATTAAAAATTAAATATAACTATGTTACAACAAATCGAGCACTGAAAATAAATTGCTTTGGTAATTTAAAGAAATTATATATTCATACGATATGTTTGATTTGGTTTTATATTTAAACTTTGAATAAACAAAATTTTTCAAATTGATCGACTTAAAAGCAAATTCGTGATGAACTAAAAATGGATCCAAAGCCAGTCTTTTGTTATATGGTGCAAGTTGAAAACAAGAATTATAGATCATAGTAGGAAGCGAAGCCCATACCAAAATGTTGATCTCAATCAGTTTCTGTTTAAAAAAATCAAATATAATATTATTTATTTTTAAAGGGATCATAATTTTGGTCCCAGTTTTATAGTCCAACTCCAACTTATTAATAAATCTGGGCTAATACACACAGACCCGATCGAATTTGGGCTATCTTGGATATTCATCCTCTCTCCATCTCAATATCGCCGGCGAACATTTCGTCGATTGTCTCCTCAACGGAAGGTGATTTCTCTCTCTACGTGTGCAGATTTTCTCTATTGTTGTCTGTTAGTATGCTGATTTCAATTTATTTCGGAAGTAGGGACAGGGTTGGTTATTGATAGAAAATTATTAAGAGTGGTTTAGTTTTACATTCAAGATTGTTTGTTGACTGGATTGTTCTTATGCAGGGAGCTGTTTGTTCGTAATTTTTTGTTTTAGGGAGAATAAGGTTAAATATAGGTGGAGGACGATGATAAATTTATTCGATTTCTTATCTGGCATTTGAACGTTATTTTTTTATTCTTCATCATTGTTTTGGCGATAAGATAGTGATTTCATGGACATTGTATTTTATTCTTTATCATTGTATTGGCGATAAGCTAGTGCTTTCGTGGACATTGTATTTTCTTTGAGGGTGTGGGGAGCGTCAAGTAGTGATGAAAAAGCGATGCCAAGTTGACCGCATTTTGCTACTTCGTTTCCATGCGTTGAGCAGGTTATTTCATGTTGTTAGGTTACCTGGGTGGGGGAGGACATTGACAGACGCAGCTAAAGTACTAAACAATAATAACAACAAGAACACAGTCTATTCGATTTTGAACTAGGATTGGTTATTGACAGAATTTCTCTATTTTTTTTCTGTACAGTGAGCCCGTGATTTCATGATTCTGTGGTTGCGGAGATTTTGGCATAAGTATAGGTAACACAACCGAAGTATGGGTAATTTTAAACAAGTGCTGAAAAGTCTTGATGCATTTCCTCGCGCTGAAGAACATTTGCTGCAGAAGACGAAATCTGGGGCCCTTGGTATT
The DNA here is from genome assembly GCA_001598015.1 of Dorcoceras hygrometricum. Classification (NCBI taxonomy): domain Eukaryota; kingdom Viridiplantae; phylum Streptophyta; class Magnoliopsida; order Lamiales; family Gesneriaceae; genus Dorcoceras; species Dorcoceras hygrometricum. The sequence continues at coordinate 55,722 of KQ995674.1, forward strand.
TTTTTTCTGGTTCTTTATTTTTCCCAAATGAAAGTTACTGCTGTATTTTTTTATGGCTGTAGAATAGAAAGCTTAAGGATTAGAATTTAGTCTCTGAAGGAAAAGGTACTACAGTTAATATATGCAACAAAAATGGTGGCCTTGTGGGATTAAAAATATGATTTCTATTTTTTTTAAGTGGTGACTGGTGATAGCAAGTGGGAGAAAAGGAACATATATTGCCTTGTGCAGTGTGCCAATCTTATAGTCGTTTTCAGCATTTGCGCACTGATGAAAAATCCAATAATAGCTATGCATATTGAGGAAGAAACGTCGTTGATCCCTCATAAGAATTTTGCAAATTGAGGAAGAAATGTCTTTGATCCCTCATAAGAATTTTGCAAATTGAGGAAGAAATGTCTTTGATCCCTCATAAGAAGTGAAGTATCGCTCGATTTTGTGTTCACAAAAATTTTTATTCATTTTGTTTATGTTAGTCAGGGGTTTAAATATCTGGAATCATTCTGCTTGTGACTCATGCTATTCCCTCTACATTTACTAGCTAAAAACTTGGTTTCTATACCAGTAGAGGTGTGCAATAAGTGAGTACAAACATGTCCTCTTAATTTTCTTTTTCATACGATAGTTGTAGATTATGAACAACAAGATGTTAATAGCTTCAATGATAAATTGTTTGTTTCTTGTTATCACACGTTTCAATTTGCTTGTCATCAAATTAAGGGTAAATGATATGGGCTCAAATTTATGCAACATTGCTTGTTTTTTGAATTTCATGACAAGGAATAGTTAAGAAAGTTTTTCTTTGTTGTTAGTTTCGATCGTTGGACTAGTCATCATGGCTACATTGTTCTTGCATGAGTTGACATTTTATCTTTCAACGGATACAGTACATGAGGTTAGTTTTCTTGTTCTCAAGTTTCACATTTTCAATTATGTACTGTCATTAAAGAGTTTATTTTGATCAATATCTTGCATGTTCTTGCGTATAAATCTTCAATACACTTAACTTTTTATGGGTTCTTAATATGCATATTATGCTTTGGCAGATGGCTGTTGACTTTAAACGTGGAGAAACACTTCCGATCCACATCAATATGACATTTCCATCTCTGCCTTGTGATGGTTAGCCTTCTTAAACATTGTTTGGAATCATGCTTCTGAATCATATTAGCCATCAGCTATTCAACTCGATTACTCTTGTAGTTTTAAGTGTTGATGCCATTGATATGTCGGGGAAGCACGAAGTCGATCTTGACACAAATATATGGAAGGTTAGTTTGTTTATTCCTTGCTACATGCCAAAACGTAATCCTCTTTGGATTTTCTTTTAGCTGTGAGAAATAGATTTGATATGTTGCCAATTGTCATTGATTGTGATTACCACCAATTCCTTTTGCAGCTTCGCTTGAATCGCGATGGCCAAATTACTGGCACAGAGTATCTGTCAGACCTTGTGGAGAAGGAACATGAATCTCATGGGCATGGTTAGTTTGTCTGGAACATCTATTGTCTAGAATTTAGATATCACTTTTATCATTTCTTTCAACATGTTTCTTTTCTTACAGCATGCTTTTGGAGAATACTCGAACTAACGTTGTTCACATTGAATGTAATTGTGTATTTGTGCGTAATATGAATTTGATTGCATATATTTTGAGGTTGACATCACTATTAACATTCAGTTTACTTATATAATTTGCTCTTGAATGTGAGTTGTTCACACTGAATGTACTTGTGTTTGTGCATTATGATCAATTTGTTGCCATATGTTTTGAGGTTGGCATCACATTCACATTCTGTTTCCTAGTGTAATTTGCTCTTGAATGTGATTTTGAATTTTCAGATGTTTTGATCTTGGCATTAGTACCTCACTAGTTGATCACCTCGTCAAATGAGATATAATATTTTTATTTGTGATTAATGGAGTCCTTTAAGCCACTTATTTTCACGAGTGTTCTACAAAATTGTAGGTTTCTTCTCGCTGCATTAACCTATTAATTTTAATGATCTGGTTTTACTTAATGGAAAACAAGGTAAATTGATGTGTGAACATGCAGTGTCAGCTAGTAACTTTACCTTGTGGGAGCAATCTAGGTATATACCACTCTTTAATTATGGAATATTTTATGAGTAGGTTGAGACTTGAGACATTTTGGTGTTGATATTGGTCTGCTTAGGGTATGCTTGCTATTCTTGAAAATTTAGAGAACCTTAACCTTGTACTGAACTTTCTAGTTTACTTAATATTTAAATTTTCGTCTATTTATTAATTACTGTTGCATAGCTAGATTCTATTATGTGTTTCTCTTTTCGGCGTTATGCATTCAATCCTTCTCCCATAGTTTACCGCACTAAATTCGTTGTTTAGTTGGGAATTAGTCTCTGCTAGATCGGTATTTATTTCTGCTTATACTAATGGAAATACAATCTTTACCCTATGGAGCTTATATATTATTTGTGAAGTATTGTGGGCATCATGCCAATGGTTAGTAACACAATCCTTATATACAAATATCTATCTGTCATCAGATGATCACAAAGATCACCATGAAGAATCTGACCACAAAGTGAAACTCCACAGTCTTGATGAAGATGCCGAAAAGTTAATTAAAAAGGTGAAGTACGCTATATCTGCTGGCGAAGGTTGTCGGGTATGCTTTTCTTTTCTTTCGATTTCTGCTGTCTTGGCAGAATCTTCCTGCACGTGCTAGTATATTAGTTTCATAGTATACAATGATGGAGGAGTGATCTTCAATTTGACGTCTGCTCCTTGTTCTTCATTTAATTTTTCATTTATATTATTATTTGTTGCAGGTATACGGGGTTTTAGATGTGCAAAGAGTTGCTGGGAACTTTCATATCTCTGTGCACGGATTGAATTATCTTGTTGCACAGATGGTGAGCCTCAGCTTATCCTTAAATTTGAGTGTTTGAGAATGATTTTTAATGTACTGAAGAAAACATACTTCTGTGCTGATAGAGAATGTTTCCAAAGAATAAGATTAGATGATGGAGGTAAGATGAGTTGGAAACCTTTGAAAGTATCTGGGAAGCATCGATCGAAAAGCTCTATCTATTCCCTCCGTGCATGCCTTATGCCCTTCTCCAGATGTGACTAAGTGTATAGGACTTTTTCTAGATGTGACTATGTGCATATCTTCATTTATGCATTCATTATTGTCATTGCTCCACGATCTTGCAAGCAAATTTTTTTAATGTTCTAAAACTGATGTTTGGCAGTTGGTTTATTAACTAGGATTTTATATTATGGCATTAAAAATTGGTGGATTTTACTTAATGTTTTTCCAGGTAAATTTATGTATTTACTCCAGTTGATTCTCTACAGATTTTTGAAGGTCCTTCCCATGTCAATGTGAGCCATATAATTCATGATTTGTCTTTTGGGCCCAAATATCCTGGGATACATAACCCACTTGATGACACAGTACGAATTTTGCATGCAGCAAGTGGAACATTCAAGTATTATATAAAGGTGAGAGTTGTGGCTCACTTTTGATGCAACTATAAGACTTTAACATTTATTATATGATGCTGATGTGTGGTTGATGAAAGTATGGCTTGCTTTGGAGTGGATTCAGATATGGTTTGAATCCTTACTGTAATAGTGCTCGGTTCTCCACGAACGTTGCTACGTATTCAATAGAAATTGCCACCTTTCCTACTCCTACTAATTGTTTTCATGATCTGCAAATATACTTAAAATTGGCTACTCGTGTCTTCGCTCCAATCATGAGAGTCTCATTGAATGGAATAGAGATATCCTTAACTTTTGATTTCAGTTTTACACTCACATCCTCTGTATTATGCTCGAGTATGAGTTTCTCGAGTTTGATGAACCAGGGTGATCATAATAGCTTGAAAAAGTCAAAGCTTGGTGTAAATATATTGACATGTTATCATAAACGCTGGTGGTCTACATTATGATTAAGTTCGAACTTTACAATTACTTTCCTGTCCTCCCTTTTGAGTATCTTGCTTTTCATGTGAGGTAGATTGTCCCAACTGAATACAAGTATCTCTCAAAGGAAGTTTTGTCCACGAATCAATTCTCTGTCACAGAGTACTTTTCTCCTATTACCGAGGTCGATAAGATGTGGCCTGGTAAGTTTTGTACAGTTAATATTGTGTCACTTCCTTCATTCCATTCTTGTTTTTCCTTCTGATTATCTGCTTCATTTGATATCATTTTTTCCACTGTAGCTGTTTACTTTTTGTATGACTTGTCTCCAATTACCGTAACAATCAAGGAAGAACGCCGTAGTTTTCTGCATTTTGTTACACGGCTTTGCGCTGTGCTGGGTGGCACATTTGCCTTAACAGGTTCGTTTCTCCTCTCATTTTATGGCCTTTCCAGTAGAGATATTCACTAATTACTGAAATGCTATCTGAATAGGATTTTAAATGTGGAAATGTTCGAATGTTGAACTTTTAACCATTTTCTGAAGACTCTTCTACACATGTTTCCAGGGGGTTCCACAGGGTCCGCTACTTTTACCCTATAATAATTCGGGAATAAGCCACATCTGTCAGTCTTTGAGATATGATTTTAACTCCACATCTCTAGTCCATTACATGGATTTACTCAAAATAAGAATGAAGGATTTGAAATTTCTTGTGTTGAACAAGTATATTTTGTTTTATCTAAAATCCGCTCTCTAACCTAGTCATTTAAAAATCCTTCTCAAATCCTCCCATAACTACAAATCATTCCATGCCAAACAACCCTTAAAAATGGGAAAATAACATTTTTGGTCTTATAATTTGCAGATTCTTCATTTGATCATATGAAAAAATAATTTACATTTTTTGTCTTGTTATCATAAATTTTTCATTTAGTCTTATAACTTGTATGTTTTTGTCATTTTAGTCTGTAACTTGTGTATTTTTTCCAATTATGATCTTGTAAGTTGTAATGCAATTTGAATGAAAAAGGACCGAAAATGAAGAATACATACAATTTACTGGTATAAAATAGAAAATTCAGCATAACAAGACCAAAAATGTAAAAAAGAATAGAAGTTATATGACTAAAAAATGCAAATATAGTTTTTTAACAGGACCAAAAAGTAGAAAATATGCAAATTAAAGGACCAAAAATGTATTTCCCCCTTTAAAATGACTTAGTTTTGGGCTTGAAGTAATTTGTTGACCCATTCACCTCGAGAGCTAAGTTGGAGCGTTAGTTGATGATTGAACATGGATATAAATCTAGGCGGAGGGGAAGTGTGGGAAGTTTGGACTTCTGAGTCCGAGTTACCGGGTTAGAAGAAGATGATGCTTTCACAGCCTTGGAGAGAGAATGTAGTTTATTCCAAAGCCATTTTATTGTAATAGTATGTACAATATTTATAAATTTAACTTTCAATTCATGTGACTTATTGTGGGACCAATCTTATGTATTCTTATCCTTTCTTATGATGAAACATTTGGCTGTCTAATGGATGTAACAAATTTCTTTTAACCTTTTTTTTCATCCACTTAAATTTAAATATTTATGTGAAATATCTGAAAGATTCAGAGCACGTTTTGAAGAATTAAAAAGATTCCTGGGAATTTTACATAGAGTTTCTTTTTCGTTTTATTATGTGGTTGATCATGTTCTATACATTTATGAATAATAATGCCTACCATGATGTTCTTGATATGATTCTAGAATTAATTTGCAACTAGAGAACTTTCTTCACTGGATACATCTTTTCTGACAGGATTGCTGGATAAGTGGATGTACAGGCTCATCGAAACATTGACAAAACCAAATGCTCGAAGTGGTCTACGATGATTAGTGTTTGAAACTGCTTTCATTAAAAAGTATACCGACGACAACGGTCCTCAGGAACGGGTTTGCGTTGGTCGGACATGTGAAGGTTTCTCGGGTCTACGAATGGTATTCCCTGTTTCCCCATACTCCCCTCCCTCAGGTTTTGTGTTCAGTGTATCTTTGTTACAGCATTGGAATCATTTAATTTTTATTTTACAATGTAATGAATTTAGGCGACTCCAGCTAATTGGCTCTAGACTTTTATGAAATTTTGACCCCAGGCTTACCCTTGAAGTGCTTAATGTTCATATGAAAGTCTTATGAAATTTGTCACTTTCTGTATACTTCGTTTAAAACAGCCACGTGCCTATTGTATTTCTGTTATTTTCGAAATTTTAGGCTGAATTATTTGGGATTTGATGCCTATGTTGTCTCCAGTAATACCACTTCATGCATTTGAAATTTTCTTGACCACACAACACTTGTTATAGTGGAAGATTTGGACATATGCATGAAGATTAAGGATCACAGTTCACAGAATTTGAAGGGGTTGAAATTAAATTCAATTATCATGTTAATTATGTTAGTGGGGGAAATTTATCTGTCATATTTTTAGCCGTTGTAGAACAAGCTTAAAGCATCCTTGCGAGGGATTAAATCTTTTAAAGAATTTGTGTTTGGTTAGTGTTTGATTTGTCCTTAACAATTGATTTGCTACTTTTTATCGCAATTTTTTTTTTAGCAAATGTTCACGTTGGAAGCTGTTTCTACTGAACCAGGTTTCTATTTGTTGTTGAGTTGTCTCTATCTTTGTATGTTGATTCTAAAATTTATGCAGTCTCTATTGCTTGGTTGATGGATTTGAATTTCATGGATTTTGATTATAACAATATTGTCAACGATAGATCAAATAATAAAGTCATATTTTGTTATCTATCGTCAAAAGAGATTTAGCTTAATCTCCTAATACACATTACAAATTTTAGAAATCATAGTAGATTTTGCATTTTTAATGTTGAAGTCATTTGAAATTATATAATTGTAGTGTAAATAAATAGAAATGCATTTTATTCTCCTTTGTTGAGGTTATTATTATCAAATAAGACATAGTCCAATACAATAAATAAATATTGCCTCTATCATGTTGTTGCCCGTAAACATAGCATCGTTGCTTGTTTGGATCTTTCAAATCATTTTTTACCCGGAGATCCAAACCCATTATTTCTGAACCTTCCGAATTATTATGATACCCTGATCGAGCCGGATTTTGTGTATCATAAGATATTCAATAAAAAAAAACCAATTCTTAAAAAAAAAGTTAACCCATTAATGGGCTAACTTCCTGTATAGGTCAGAGATCTCTTGGCCCATACAGGTGGTAAATCGAGGGATATGCACGAGTAGCATGGGTCCGGGGGAGAGGAATCGAAAAAAATCTATATTTGTTCACATCTTATATTTTATGATGATATAATATTTAACAAGGAAAGTTAATTAGGAACCTATGGGTTTCAACTCGTTCGATCCAGGTGCAACTTGATTTGAATAATGTACTGTTGTCGTCGAACAATATATCCGATGTATTGCACAGTTCTGTTTTTTTATTTTTCGGTCTTGGGTAAATATTAGAAACATTTCAACTCGTAGTTTTATGAGCTGTTTTCATTTTTTCTGGAAATGCTTACTGCGTTTATCGATAGAAGCGCAAGTGACTGAATCTGTGATTATCAAAAATGACCAACTTTAGTCTATTTGGCCTGTCCATTTAACTGAGTGGGACGAGAAATTATCAAATCAACACATCTATTGGCAGGAGTCAATCGACATGGCGTTGCTAGCTCTTTTTATTTGTCAATATAATGGTGAAAATTGACCTAAATATTCCTAAAATAATATATAATATTATTCTTGAATATATTGATTATAAGTGGAATGATCATATTTGATTTTGTCTCGAGGAAAATAAAATGCATTTGGATAATTAAAAATCGAGCGTTCCTGGATTATCAGAAGAAGTATAAACACCTGTTAGATATAACATTATAGTTTATATATTAAATAATAAATATTATTATATAGAGATGTCCCTTATCAGATATCTCTGCCATAGAATAATTTGCCTACGATGGATATCGTAGTTGTCGACCACCCAACATCATATCTCAGAGGCCGAGACGGTCACTTTTTTCTACGATCTCAAATGATATTTTACCTTGTGTGAAAACCCGTGCGGACATATGGTGATATGACATATGTTTAATGGGTAAGCCGCACTAGAACTGGTTCGAAAGGCCCAGGTAAATCCGGTCATAAACCGAACCCAACCCAAGCTCTCGCACTTGATTTGAATTGGTTCCCTAAATTAGATTTGAAGCTGACTGATTCCAAATGTCCAGAATCCAGGTGCTGCCTATACTAGCAATTGGGGCGACGGCTAATATGTGGAAAATTGTAGATTAGTCCCCCAAATTCTAACCACTATTTTTCGGTTGTGCTCTGACACGGTTCCGGAGTTGAAAAATAACTTGAAATTCGAAGATGATGGCCGCCAATGACCTTGAAACTGGAGAATTGTGCAAAATGAAATAATTTTGGGATCGTTTCGAAGCCAACAAAAATAAGGATTTGTTGTAATTTGTAAAATATGCAAAACTTCTTATGCATAAAAAAAGGGGCTATTCTCGTGTTTTCGCCGGAATATTCGAACATGTATGCTAGAAAACATAATTTTGATGACAAACTTATGGAACCCATCCAATTTCAAATTGATTCTAGAACGGATCTAGTTAGATTGATGGTAGATACAAATTACCTTTCATTAGATGGATGTATCTTAAACCACTAGTTTTGTCTCCAGATCCCTATTGTTTTATACAATACAAGTGAAATATTTCGTATAGGTAATGTATAACTGACATATTTGATTATCAATAATAAACTTCAGAAATTTAACATAATATTCAAAAACTATATCCAATTAGTTTTGACTTTGACTCTGATATAATAAATTAGATACACTAATTAGATTGATTGTAGATACAAAAAACTAGTGGTTTAAGATACATCCATCGAAAAATAAAAGTAGGACCAACTTAACGCTAAGATTAAAGGAAAAATCATCATCCACCTCCTAATCAAAGAATTGCAATTCTTTCTCAACTAATATTTTTAAATGGGGGACGACTTTTGACGTGATGTAATTGTGAGAACCAATAAATTCATGTGCATATATACAATGAATCAAAACTAAGCCTTATAAAAACTCTTCGAATTTTTGTAACAGTCTTTTTAATACATATTTCGAGTTGAGGAATTTCAAGTTTCGAGTTCAAGTTTTTGCCTAAATTTTGTCTAAGAATTCTGCCCAAGTGTTTCCTAAGGTTTTGTACGAGATTCTATCCTAAGGTTTTGTACCAGATTCTATCCAATGAACTCCCGTTTTCACTCCACATTTTGTTTCAAGATTCAAGTAAGTTGTATATTCATTTGAAATAAGATATATGTTTTTCGTACCATGTTCTGTTTTTGAATTATCATTCAAGCACTAGTTTATTGTCATATTCATATTATGATTCATGATTCGTTCTCTAGATTTCTAGCACTGTTAATACTGTCGTGATATTGGCTATATAAATTATGCGCTATGAATGATATGATTAACGTCTCGCACACTTAGTGGAGAAAAAATTGGATACTGAATAGTAAACCATAGAAAACAAAGTGAGTATAGTACTAGTTGTTCTCTATTATGTGTTCATGATTTCCTTTCGAATTCATTGTATACATATATATATATATATATATATAAAGTTGTTATGCTCGAATAATTCCCTCATTTGCTAAGTGTTTTCCCAAACACCCACCCCTTATTTTTCCTAACTAGATAAGAATGAAGAGCATATTGAAGAAAATAGACAAGACATGTTTTGGGGCTGGTGAAGACTGGTTTAGTTTCAGGTATTTCACTTTCGCATTTCTGTTATTCAAGTTGTAAAGATAATCATTTTGATTATGTAATAGACTAGTTTTTTATCCGTATGACAAGGTTTAATGTTTGCAATATATGATTGTTAAACATGACAGATGTATGCATCTCGATCTCGGGACGAAACAACAACAGTGGAAACAAATTCCACACAATTTATTACTTATTATAGATGGTAAGATATATATTCACGGTCCAATGTTCAAGTGTGTGCATCGTCAGCATTCTCAACATGACCTAGTAATTGGATATTATAGATATAATCTCTACAAAATCGATTTTATGCTTATATTACTTATAAGTAATAAGATTGGTGTAGTGTCGAAAAGAAGAACGTGTCGAAGAAGAATATTATAAAACAGTTTTTAAACTTATGATGAAATTTTGATATAATTACAGATCAAGATGCAAATGCAATTGTACGAGTTGAAATTTCGATGAATATATAGATACTATTTTAAGTTTTAGTTAATTTATTACAGAACTACTTCAAACCAGACTAAATGTTGAGTTGGTTCCAAAACTAAATCAGAACTGGAATCAGTATTGGTTTCAACTGGTTCGGTCTGGTTCCAAGTCCGCCTGACATCGAAAACGGCAAACTTGAGTACTTGTGATTTTTTAATTGACCTTTTTCTTTGTATTAATAAAAACTTAAAAAAACGAAATCACCACTCTCCCTTTGGATAATTCGTTCTCCATCATAAGAACGAGAGGAGATCTCTCTGTGTCACACTTGTCTCACACCTTCAATATATTATCTTCCAAAGAATTATTTTTTATACAAAAATCACTATTAGTGAAGTGAAAAATCTCCGAATAAATTATGATAAATTACTATTATTGAAATGAGAAATCTCCGAATAAATTATGATAAATTTGTTAAATGAGTTTAATATAATTACGATTTTTACTAACATTTTCCTCGCTTGTATATTTAACTGATTAGTGCATCTCATGTTCCATCTATTTTTCAAAGTTAATATAATTTTCTAAAACGATGGCTAATTTAAATTATTATGTATGTATTATAAAAATAGTTTTACCCTCAATAGATTATAGGAGATTGGTAATAATTAATAAATTATAAATATAAGTAAAAAATATGTATGTAGGCAATCTCCCACCAACTCTGATACATCCCGTCTCGGTCCCTTGGAAACTGAGCAAAGATTCCAACAAAGAACGCTATATTTGGATATACAACTATCAGCACTACCGATTGGAAGAGGCAAAACGTGATTGGCAGAAGCAATGACAGCTGCGGCGATGGCATTCCGACGACTCTCCTCCATCAACCACCTGCGTCCGCTCGCCAACGCCTCGTCTCGTTGTTATATGGTCTATTTTCGTCGAATCTGATTCTTACTTCAAGTGTTGTGATTGCTTTCTTCTTCAAGTGTTGTGATTGCGTTTATTGTAGCTATTTTGATGTGTCTCTGTTGCTGTTTTCTTTAACAGTCTTCTTTGCCGAATCAGTCCGTTGCGGAGAAGCAGAGTCCCCGTGTCACCGTAAACGTTTTTAATCTGAGTTAGGTAGATCTTGTTTTGTTTTTTTGTTTTCTATGATTCGAATTTCGATTCTGCAGTGGACGAATCAGTTGAATGCGCCTCTGGAGGAGGTGGATCCGGAGATTGCTGACATTATTGAGCTTGAGAAGGCTAGGCAATGGAAGGTATGCACAACTCTCAAATGATGTCTTTTTCTGTTTTTGCATATTGTTTTTGGAAGATTAGCTTTTGCGGGAAATGTTTTTTTTTTTTTTTGGCTTGAGATTGGATTAGATCAATATTTTTATTTTAGGGACTGGAACTCATACCATCGGAGAACTTCACGTCGTTGTCGGTGATGCAAGCTGTTGGATCAGTTATGACTAACAAATACAGCGAAGGGTATCCTGGAGCCAGATATTATGGAGGAAATGAGTATGCCTAGTTTCGATTTGCATGCTTAAATGTATTCTCATTTTTGGAAAGATGATCTAAGACACATTTATTTATTTATTATCAAGCACATACATTATTTTTTGATCAACGTGTATTGTCCCTCTGCTATCATCGTATGACTCATAATAGTCTGCAGCCACATGCATATTGATAGATTAAATTGAGTGAATAGTGAATATGGCATGCTACTATAAGCCTTGTAAATGCCTACAAGCTTGAAGATGAGGCGTGTGTTTATCACTATATTGCTTTTAGTGCAACTAAGATCATTAGTTTCTAAGAACTTTCAAAATCAATTTTCCTGAAAAAAACAGTGACTACTTAAAGTTCATGGTAGAATGCATTCAAAATTTCAAACTAAATTCACTGAGCAATGTAAATGCTCGCATGTTGATAGACAAATATATTTTGCAATTATTTTCATACTGTTACTGAATTTAGAAGTTTTAAGGTACATTGACATGGCAGAGACTTTATGCCAGAAGCGTGCCTTGGAAGCCTTTCGGTTGGATCCTGAGAAATGGGGAGGTTAGCACTTTTCCATTTCTATTTCGTAGTAAGTGATAGCATTTAGTACACTCATACTTTGAATAAAACACATAATTTTCTCGTTATTGACAAAAGAACCATATTTACCAAATTTGAGTTGACCAATCAAGTATTCACACTTGGAAAGAGTGAATTACAAAGGCTTATAACTTTATGATTTGACTTACTAGTTCCACCACATAATTGTATGAGAAGTACTCCATGTATAATTTTTCACTTAATTTCTCTGATGGTTGTCACAAAAAGAAGCACGGTATAGGGAGAATATAATTTGGTGTTTGATTCTCAATTTAAACCCTTATCTGCCTACCAAGCTTCTAACCAACCATTGTTGGGTAACTTTTTGTGCTATTTATTTATTGTATTATGCGCTTTATCTTTACAGTAAATGTACAGTCACTTTCTGGATCACCTTCCAATTTTCAAGTTTATACCGCTTTGCTGAAACCACATGAAAGGATTATGGCACTTGATCTTCCACATGGTGGTCATTTGTCACATGGTTATCAGGTGCTTCGACTTTAACTCCTGTAATCAACTGGATCACTTGTGCTGTGTATCAGCCTCCTCCTTTAACTCTTAATTATATTTGATGGTTGTGCTACAGACTGACACAAAGAAAATAAGTGCTGTGTCAATATTTTTCGAGACAATGCCCTACAGACTTGATGAAAGCACAGGCTATATTGACTATGACCAGGTTCCTCAGTTTGGTTTTCAAAAGTTGCTTTGGAGGCACTTTGCCTTCTTTATTGATTATCTTTGACTGAAAATATAGTAAGTGCTATTCCTATCTTATGCTATTACTAGGTACCGAGCACATGGATGAATCCTGAACCATTTCATTTGTTTGTTAGTGCTGCTGCTAACTAACTATTATTTTTTTCCTGTCAAAAAACTTGACTTTTCAAGTCCATCAAAAATACAAATTTGACTCCTATTCATTTCTCGTCGTAGTTCGACAAGTATACATCCATCATAAGCGAGTATCAAATACATGTCGATTTTCGTATCAGCGTGTTATCATCATCTGTATTCTGTCACCTTTGCTTCTTTTCAACCCATATATTCCCCCATACTTTACACAAAATTGCCATTTACGCTTCTTTCACAATCGTACATTCAATTCAATTAATATTTGTAAATATGGCATTGACTGTTGAGTTGAAGATGTGAGAGATATTGTAGGTTGAACTCTTCAAGGCATTCTTTATTAGTTTCAACCCCAGGCTACATATTTCAGATTTATTCGAAATGTTCATAATGTTTTCGTTTAGGAACATTAATCTTTGTTATTTGGTTTAATTGCCACCAACCTCTTGGCCCGATAAAACAAATAAACTGGTCCTCAGGATTTCTTTGTGCCTTTTCTTGTTCTATAAGAGTCAATTTTGTGTCAATGCAGCTGGAAAAAAGTGCAGTGCTTTTCAGGCCTAAGTTGATCGTTGCTGGTGCAAGTGCTTATGCTCGTCTCTATGATTATGCCCGGATTCGTAAGGTAAATTTGATGAGAGAGTCAATGGCTATATGATTCCCAAACGGTCATCAGAGTTTGGTTCATTTTTATACAATGGACTGGTGTAATAATAATAAATAAATAATTTGGCAGGTCTGTGACAAACAAAAGGCCATCTTGTTGGCTGATATGGCGCATATAAGTGGACTGGTTGCTGGTGGGGTCATCCCATCACCATTTGAGTATGCTGATGTAGTCACAACTACAACACATAAATCCTTGCGCGGGCCGCGTGGAGCAATGATCTTCTTTAGGAAAGGTGTGAAAGAGATAAACAAACAAGGACAGGAAGTGAGTGTGTCAATGATCTTCTTCAGTCTGATTAATAAATTTAGTTGTTAGAATATTTTGTGACGCAGAATACTCACATTTACGATTTATCTAACAGATAATGTACGACTATGCGGACAAAATTAATCAAGCTGTGTTTCCGGGACTTCAGGGAGGACCTCACAATCACACGATCAGTGCCTTGGCGGTTGCATTAAGACAGGTTTTTTTTTTTCCACTTGCTTGATTTTTGTAAAAAATAGTTACTTTCTAATTTTCTGTTAATTATCTCACTGCAGGCCATGACACCAGAATACAGAGCATATCAAGAGCAGGTTCTTAGTAATTGCTCAAAGTTTGCAGAGGTAATACACATAAAGTAGACTCTCTTTTCATTCAATGTTGCCTACTTCCAACATCACATTCGTGTATAGTTTCCAAGCCAGGCTTCGGGAATAGGTGCATTTTGATAGTGTCAAATTTGATTCCAATTGTTAGATTTATTTTGAACAAGTTATGGTGCTAGTACGTCTTCCAACCAAAAGTTAATATTTCTTTATAGACTTTGTTAGAGAAAGGCTATGAGCTCGTATCTGGTGGAACTGATAATCATCTCGTCTTGGTGAATTTGAGACAAAAGGTATAATATACTTCTAATCACTTTCTTCTGTATATTTTCATTTTAGACATTTGTACATTGGATTCACTTTCTTTGCCAATGATGAACTATTGTCGGTTGGCTTATTATACCTTTTTTTCTTTGTGGTCTCTGTTTATGTGCAGCTTCAGAAAAAAAGAAAAAAGAAACTTCGATTTTGTCTTAAGTAATGAGTTACAGATTTTTTTTAATTTTGTTTTGTTTTTTGTTCTGAGGCTCTACATAGGAACATCTTTGATTTCTTTTGTAGAGCTTAAGAAAACCAAGAATGAAAATGTCAAAAAAATTACAAATTGTAAATGTTAAAAATTCTATCCCTAGTTTTTCATCGTTTTGTCCTGATATTTAACTTCGGTAAAAAGTTTCTCTAGTAAATCTTTTTTATTTCTCCTTCCCTCTACATCCCCGTGTCTGAATTTAATTCTCAATGCTGTAACATGTTTTAGGATGTTATCATCATTCGTACAGGGTATTGATGGATCAAGAGTGGAAAAGGTTTTGGAGGCTGTACATATAGCAGCAAATAAAAATACTGTACCTGGAGATGTGTCGGCCATGGTACCTGGAGGGATTCGCATGGGTATGCCTTTCACATTTTGTACTGCAGCCATTTGATATGGTAATCACTTAAGAGAAACTTGATAAGCTGCTTACCATCTGATAGGAACTCCTGCTCTAACATCAAGGGGGTTCATTGAAGAGGACTTTGTCAAAGTTGCCGAGTTCTTTGATGCTGCTGTAAAGTTAGCCCTCAAGATCAAGGCTGATACAAATGGTTCATTCTGCTGTTTCTCTACTTTTTTCTCTTCTGTTCAGAGCTGACACCAAATGTTAGGAATGATGCGATGTAACCATAGTTTTCCCATTCTCCAGTTTAATTCTAATAAATACTTCGCCACGAATTTCAGGAACAAAGTTGAAGGATTTCGTGACATCTATGCAGTCCAATTCTCATCAATCTTCGATCAGAAAGCTGCGTCTGGAAGTTGAAGATTATGCGAAACAATTCCCTACAATTGGTTTTGAGAAAGAAACTATGAAATACAAGGATTGAAACCAGCAGGGTTCTCCGTGAGGTAAAGGACATTTTTCGTAATTGCTGGTGGTTATCCTGAAAATTCTCCATTCCATTCTGAGTATCCGTTTAACTGTTAACTTGTCAGATTTTTTGATGCCGAGGGGACTAAACTTCTTCTATGGCCTCTTCAAGAACAATTCTTTATCATGGGGACTTATTTATGTCTTGTGCCACCACTCGCAAAGTGATGTCTTTTTTCCTCCTACAAAATGCTCTGTTCCAATCTGTTAGATACAGCTTTCTTTGAGTCTTGTTTTGGGCAGATTATAAATGTGGTGTAATCAATTATTTTTAGATCATGAAACGTACATTAATAATTAATAGATATATAATTTTTGCGATCTAGAGATCATGAGCATATGTAGTGAATTCCCACAAATGTGGATATGAACGGGACAGTAATAGAACCTAATCTTATTTTTGTGATTGGTTTGTACATGACAAGAAGCATGTGCGATGCAAATGAATATCGAATTCAATTAAGTTAATGCTAAATTATGGTATGATACTTGAATTAATTAGATCTTATTAACAGGGATAAAAATGAATAATATTAATTTTTTCAAGATGACTAATATGTTTTATATTCGAGATGTGTATTATTTTTTTAGTAAGTAGTTAATGGTATTCAATGGTCATCATTCCTATTCTTTCAATTATCATTTCAGGATAGGCGTTTTAATATAACTTTTGGTTTACGTGTTGAAGACTTGAAGTATTTTGGTAATTCTCTAACCTTTGAAGTGGTTCTTCTGTTTTTGAATACCAACATCATTATTTTTTCAAGGCATGATATATTTTTATACGTTTCGTATTATTGTTTTTGTACATTTATTGTTAAAACTAACTAATTACTGATTGTATGGAAAATATACTAACTACGATGAACAATCTAAGTTTAAAGTTTTTGTAGTACAGTGATTTTATATGGAAAAATATGTGCAAGTTAATAATGTGATAATTTGTGTTATTTGATATTAATTTTTTTATAATTATTAAATATTCTTTCTATTATATGTTAACATCCTGATTACTTAACATCTATAAAATAATTAAAATCATTTGTATAATTTCTTTACAGTTATTAATCAAGTTATTCTCCTAATTCAATTAGTTTGTTGTTGTTTTTATTATTATTATTATTATTGTTATTGTTATTGTTATTGTTATTGTTATTTTTGTTTTTGTTTTTGTTTTTGTTATTGTTATTGTTGTTGTTATTATTATTATTATTTTATTTTAATTTTGATTTTGTGCATAATCGAGTGAATATATCATTTTATTTAGCATAAATATAAAAAGAAAATAAAATATCTATATTTTGGTCTCCTGTTTTGACGTTATTTCAAAATAAATATTAAATCAGTTTCCAATATTTAGGGAACACCTCCCGGTCATTTTGCTAACGAAGTCTTAGCTCAAACAGTTACGGTCGACTCTCCGAAATTTGTTGATCTCATGTTCACTTATCAATGCTTATGGAGTTTTCCTAATTATTTGGGTAGAATTTTGTTGGATAAAAAAATATAGTTTAGATAAGGTAAATCAACAACTTTTAAATTTTTTTAAAACACTACGGTTAAAATTGATTGAGTCAACGACTGTTCTTATATATCAGTCCTCACTGATAACTCGAGCTGCAATGAAATGCGCGGAAAATAGTTTGATCTATCAATGAATTAAATTACAGTAAATAAAACAAATATATGTTTATGGAAGTTCAGCATATGCTTATTTGTTTCACCTTATTGCAAATTGGAAGAATTTTCACTAGAAACCTTTGATTTGATTATACGATTTAAACAAACCACTCAACTCAAGACTCTACCGATCCAACTCATAGTATTCTCACGCTAAACAGAGCAAGCTCCGTCGGTTTACAAACTCATAGTATTCTCACGTTGAACAGAGCAAGCTCTGTCAGTTTACAAATAACATTCTAGCTTCGACCTGAGCCGATTCAGCTAAGCTGAATATCTAAACACAAGGTGTTTAGATTGAGAGTACAAATATTTCAAACGCTTGAAACGTAAATTGGTTTATCACTTTTATTCTTCCTCTTCTTCCGTACATTTTTATTTGGAATAATGTATATTTAATGCAGTCTGTATATTCCGTATATATGCATCAAATCTTCATCTTTTTTCAGTTTGGTAAAGCAGACTTTTCTTACTTATTCCAACGTCTATAAATGCGCCAGTAGTCCAATATTCAAAAGCTCTTATCTGATCTAATTTGTTCTCTTTACCGTGCTGATCTGGTCTATGCTGTCGTGTTTGGATGACATGTCTAAGATGTTCTGGTCCAGCTGAGCTCTAATCTGATCCGCTCTTGAACAACTAATCTGATTTAAGGTCACGCTGTTCCAGCTGAACTCTGATTGCTCTTGTTAAATTTACTATTGAACATTTAATTGGATCTATCGTAGGCCAAGGTGCTAAACTGCTTATTTCGTTGTTAACAAACTTGGATTAAGTTTTATCTCAACAAATTTATTCTGTTTCGTTGTCCGAGACAAATTTCGAATCAATGCTTAAGTCTCTTCCGGAGTACTGAAAGTTTTTCGTAATCATATACAATAGCTATATTTGTACTCTCAAAGAAACACCAAACTATTTTTAATTTTTAAATAAAAACATTTTAAAGATGGCTTATAACTGTTCTTTTTAAATTACAATATTTTTAGTCAACGGGCATTTGCCAAATATTTCTCGATTGAGTTCATATTTGATTAGTGACCCATTGTATGATTTGTTTTTAAATAGTCATGTCATATGTATAGTAATAGGTGAGAGTTATTTCTATAAAAAATATACACTGGGCCATTATTCACAAGTGTATTTTGGGACATGATATTCACAAGAGTTAGATTCAGGGAGTATCTTATTTTGAAAGATTTCCTTTTAGAAAGTATAATACCTAAGTACACAAATAGTTAATTTATCTATTAACAAAAACAACATATTCCTCTGCCAATCCTTTATTTGAAATCAAAAAATTCGAAAAAGTGATTTGTAGAACTCAAAGAAAGATTATTTATTTGATATTTATTGTCTGAATCAAAGATATTTTGAAAGAATACAATATTAAAACTTTACCATTTCATCTAATGATTGTTATCATTCAAAATTATGAATTATCTTCTCGATGATTGTCAACAATCTGTTATTCCACACTTTATTGTCAGATCATTTAAATAATTAATTAATTTAATTATACATACGTGTGTGTTTTTTCATTTCCTTGGAAAATAATTTTTTTAATAAACTAATTTCTCCAAGTTTAGTATCGACCTTTAACTTTTAATCTTAACCTATTTACCTTGAACTGTGACATATAATCCGATAAGTCAACCACGCATTTTCTAGTGAAATAGAAAAGAGAGCAAAAAAATTCAAGTAGACTTGGAAAATTGTTGGCCAAAAAAAATATACCGAGACCTTTTTCTTTTTTCTCAGATCTTTCCATGCAATAAGATCAATTTACCGTTGAATTTCATCCAAACACACAGATAAGGGATTACTCTACCCACGCCAAATACCATCAATCTCTAACGAAGTAAATATGTGATCAAAGAGAGAGCATACGTGCAGGATTCCAGTTTCATGGCTACCCTGCCTTCAGTTGTGGCTGGCAACACTATGAAACTGGACCCAGATTTCAAGAAACACTCTTCTCCTTCCACTCCATTTGAAAAGGTACGATCTTCATCATATTTTTATGTCAAGCAGATTGTATCTTCTGATAATGGGTCTCAAATTTATGTTTTTACCTTTGGCGTTCTGTGTAGAAGCATTATAGCGCGAAGGAGATGGAAAAGGATTTTGATGCATTGACTTTGGAGTTCAGGGAACCAATTTCATTGGTTGATATGAAGCTTGAGTCATCTTCTTACGTCCCGCTGTTGCAAAGCTGTCTAGACCAGAACTCTGTTTCAGCGGCTGAATCTGTTCACGCCCACATAACAAAAACTGGGTTTTACCAAGAACTTTTCCTGGTTACATTTCTTGTCAACGTATATGCAAAATGCGGGAAGATGGAAAGTGCACAGAAGTTGTTCGATGACTTGCCGCAAAGGAATGTCGTTTCTTGGACTTCGTTGATGTCCGGATATGTTCATAATCAACAGCCTCTGCTTGCTGTTGGTGTTTTCAAGAAAATGCTGGAGGCTGGAGGGTATCCAACTGCCTATACTCTAGGAATAGTTTTGAATGCTTGCTCATCTTTGTCTAATATCGATTTGGGTAAGCAGATTCATGGGTATGTAGTAAAGTATCGAATTGAGGGTGATTCCAGTACCGGGAATGCACTGTGTAGCTTTTACGCCAAATGTGGTAGTTTTTCGATGGCGATGAAGGCGTTTGATTCGATTGAGGAAAAGAACGTGATTTCTTGGACTGCTATTATATCTGCTTGTGGGGACAATGGCAATTCGGCAATGGGATTGGATATGTTTGCTCAGATGATTGATGAGGGTGTGGTGCCTAATGAGATCACATTGACCAGCGTATTGAGTTTGTGCTGCACAATGCAGGCTTTGGGCATGGGATCTCAGGTTCATTCGATGAGCATTAAACTTGGATACGAATCTGATTTACACGTTAGGAACTCGATTATGTATTTGTACTTGAAAAATGGCTGCATCGGTGAGGCGAAGAAAGTATTTGACGGAATTAACAGAGTAAACCTAGTCACATGGAATGCCATGATTGCTGGTCATGCAGAGACAAGTAGCCTTGCTGAGGATCGCCTTTCAGCCTCCTTCTGGGGAACCGAAGCCCTAAAGATTTTTGGTAGAATGAACAAAACTGGCATGAAACCTGATATGTATACTCTTTCAAGTGTATTAACTGTATGTAGTAGTTTAGTGGCGTTGGAGCAAGGTGAACAAGTCCACGCTCAATCGATAAAAACAGGATTTTTGTCTGATGTTGTCTTGGGAACGGCCCTAGTTAACATGTATAGCAAATGTGGAAGTATCAATGGAGCATGTAAAGCTTTTATGGAGATGTCAAAAAGAACTTTAATTTCTTGGACGTCCATGATTACAGCGTTTGCACAACATGCACGATCACAACAGGCGTTGGACCTTTTCGAGGACATGAGATTTGTAGGAGCTAGGCCAAACAAGATCACTTTTGTTGGAGTGCTCTCGGCCTGTAGCCAAGCTGGAATGGTGGACGAGGCGTTAGCCTATTATGATATGATGAGAAACGAGTATAAAATAAACCCTGTTATGGACCATCATGCATGCCTGATTGATATGTTTGTTAGGTTAGGTCGTATTGAAGAAGCATTTGACTTTATCAAGAAACACAATGTAATTCCCAATAAGTTTATATGGTCGATTTTGATAGCAGGTTGCAGAAGTCAAGGGAAACCCGAATTGAGCTTTCATGCTGCTGGGCAGTTACTTGAGCTGAAACCAAGAGATCCAGAGACGTGTCACTTACTATTAAATCTATACATATCAGCAGGCCGATGGAAGAATGTGTCTAGGCTGAGAAAGATGATGAGAGAGGAAAAGGTAGACAAACAAAATGATTGGAGCTGGATTAACATTCGAAACAAGGTTTACTCGTTCAAGAATGGTGGTAAAAGAAGTCGATCCGACGATGTAACGAACCTTTTGGATGACTTGCTCGAAAGAGGAAGGCCGCTTGGGTACAAGGTGGATACAAATCCACAGATGGTAGATGAAGAAACAGAAGAAACCACGGTCCAGCCCGCTCATCACAGTGAAAAGTTGGCTGTTGCCTTTGGACTACTCAACACATCAAATGCAACACAAATTCGGGTTGTTAAGAATATTAGCATGTGTAAGAACTGCCACGATTTTGTAAAGATAGTCTCAAGATTGACGTCCCGGACTATTATTATTCGAGATAGTAAACGACTGCACAGATTTGTAGATGGAGAGTGTTGTTGCGGAGATTTTGGTGGTCTTGTTTGATGCATTATGCTCCTGAATATTCAATGAGTAGTTGCTGTAATTTTGAAGGGGTGGTTATTAGGTGATCAAATAGTTGAGCAAATGGATGCTTCTATTCTTGTGGACAACTTACAGGTTTGGCATATAGAGCTCCTACTCGAAATATGGATTCATTACTTAGTTTATAGTTTCTTGTAGAATTTACTTAGTTTCTTATCTTTGATTAACAGAAATATTGATCTGTAAATTTTGAAGGATAGATTGGAACAATATTTGTGTTCTAATACGTATCGAGATTATACCGTTATCCAAGCTCTACATTCTGTTTTTTTGTTTTCTCGCCTTTAGTTTTCATGTTTCTCGTGGTACTTATTCTAAGTTCATATATTATATTGCTCGAGAGTTAATTATAACAAAATCCAAGTCAAATATATGAAAATAATCCCTTTCTCCACTCGTGATAACTCTAATACCTCATATACCACAACTTAATTTACTTTTCTCATATAGCTGGTGCATCTAGGCATCATATATATATATATACCACAACTCTATTTTACTTTCTCATGTAGCTGGTGCATCTAGCATCATATATATATATATATACGGATTTGATATCCTGCACAATTCACTTCCCCACCTTCTTCTCCGACTACGACGTGGCACCATGTAATTGGACCAATATTTTAAGTTCAACATTTTTGTCATGTTTTTTTTTTAAATTCGGACCAATCATATGATGTCACGTGATAGTCGGGGAAGGAGGTGGGGAAGTTGGATGTGCAGGATACCTTTTATATACATATATATATATATATATACATAGTAGGTTGATTATGAGCACCTTTGTGGGCACCTGGTGATGTGGCAGCACCAGGAAGTGCCACGTCACCAGATGTCCATGGTAGGTGCTCACAATATCAAAAGTTTATATATATATACATTTTTTTCCTATAATATATAAATATTATTATCAAACCTGAGAACACATTTTAACAATATATGACTATGTTATCAAAAGGAGAAGTCATATTTTAAAATCGAATTTTTTTTTTGAAGTAAAGTTTTCAAAAAAGCAATCATAGAGTTTAGGTATGCCAAACAGACCCAATAAGTCAAGAATATATCACTTTAAAAAAAAAAGGTCAAATAATATATCGTTACAAATTTGTTTTCGAAACATTTGTCCTAGTTTGCTGGGCTTTTTAATTGAAATAAGATTGTTTGTCAAAAAGCCGAAGATCTGTCCACATTAATAAGAGAAATAATATTAAAAATATTTTCTCAACAAAAAAAAAACATGAATACTATACAATCACTTATTGGCTTTTTTTTTTCATATCAATTGTTAGTATATTCCTTTTTTTATAATGACTTCGAACCTGATACCTATCTTAATCCTGTCAATTGGGTTTGACGGATATGACGTGATATGATTTGATTGTGAGAAAAATGAGTATGATATTTAGTAGTAGTTAATTAATAATAATAATATATTCGATTGGATTGATTAATATTTAAAATAAAATTATAAATAATTAATTTTTCATTTTTTAGACAAATCTCATTACGGCTAACATCTCCAAATTTATGATAGATTTGAAAGTTAAATGCATTTCATATGTGAATATTTATCAATATGTGAAACTTGTTAATATCTGTTAAAAAAAATTTGAACTTGAAAGTTTTGGTCGACGTTATATTTAAAAAACTATAACGGTTGAGTTTATCAAAGCACATGATAAAGGAATGATCTTTCAAGATAGGTAAGATAAACATAAGGTCAACATATCTAATGACTCAAGGTTTTCATATAGATCAGATCGAGTGCAACAAATTCAACACATATAAGTTCACACAAGCCGTGGATTATCATATAAGAATAAATGCAAAAAAATCTCAGATCAGCTTAGTCATAAGTTGTAACAAGAACATACCAGGACAACAAAATAGATAATTAGAACTATTTAGGAATTGATTTGGCAAGAATGCAGTATAAATAAAGCCGTTACTTGAATAACTATTTTTCTTGGTAAAATAAAGAACGTCAAGAGAAAATAGTATAACCATTGTTTGCTTAATTGTGAGCTTAAATGAGGAGTATTTAATGTGATACTATTATTGGAAAGTTACAAATCGGACGTCAAATACTTAAATATTATTTTTGAAGAGGTTACATGGATCCATACTGATGTAAGTATATAGTTCGAATTTATTAATATTGGACCATCAACCTATATAAAGTAGAAAAGTTGAATATGAATAAGAAAATTTATTGAACTAACGAACATGCGATCAATCATCTATCTAAGTTTCTTAACAACCTTTTTATTATAGGGAAAACACATCAAATGATCGGCTCTTTCTCTCACATATATAAGATCGATCAAATATCAAAATAGAGCAAAACCATATTCACTAATTTGATAATCAAGAAGCTTAGTTTATGCCGATTTATTGTATCTGATAGAATAACATTCTTATCAGATTAAGTGACTATGAGTTTTAGCTCAGAATGTGTAAATTGAATTGGAGTGAAAAGTCCTTCTGCAACAGAAAAAGGGGACAAATGGAGGCTTAGGTTTCGAATTTTCTGAAACAAGTATTTGTCTTATCTAATTTATTTTCAGTTATTTAAAATTTAGAGAATATTTCGCGATCTATTGTAATTGAAATAATGATTGACTAGGAAACCGGATTCAATCTGTTAACTTAGCTCGATTCAAAAAATATTCCGAAGTATTTATTTATCCACCTCTGAACACATTTTTTATTTTATAAATATTCATATATTACGATGAAATATTCTTAAAAACTAAATTTCGTGCTACTAAAAGTCATATTTTGAAAATAATGATAGTTTCTCATGCACTTATATGCACTTTTTATACATCTTTTAAAAAAAACTGTTTATTTAATATATTATGTTCATCTAATTGTATTGAAAATTGTTGTTACACTTCAGAAAGTATCAACAACCGACGTATGTAGTTTTTTGGCAAATGTTTTCATATACAAAATACATAAATCTCTCTTTTGATATTAAAATCGAAATATCATGCATATTTCATACAAGCTTTGGTATTAATATAAAATCATTGGTCATTATTTTTACTAACATGAAAACATAAGGTGTAATAAATTTTTGCTTACCAAAATATTTTTAAGAACTAATATAAGAGACATTACATATTGGAATTACTCTATGTATATATTTTTTATTCTGGAGAATGTTGATACAGAAATATATTAACTATAAATTTGATAAATAATTTTTCTTCGATAATAGATTTTGATTAATCGAAAAATAATATTTAGTATAAGTAATGGTATTGATTGAAGATTGAAAATGATTAGAAAAAATGGATCTAAATATAAAATTTAATTAAATGAAATAAAGACCAATCAATCTAATGAATATATTTTTAATATTCGTTTTGCATATTTTTCTACATTTTAAGAAAACTAAAATATAAATATGATTTTTGAGTAAATGAAGTTTTAGATTAGTTATTTTAGGAATTGAAACTATTAATTATTGTCAACTTATGACATAAATTTAAATAGAATGTTTGAATTTCGTCCAAGACAATTTAGCACAGCTCACAGCAGCTGTTAATTATCGGTCCTACACTCTAATACGCCACCTCACGCGCAGCCCAAAAGCACGGCGGAGCCACGGATTGCGCACTGAAAGTTCAGCTCACTGCCATCCTTCCATTTGGAATTAATAAAGATTACCACAAGAATACGGTTGGAGAATATATTTGGTCGCAATATTAAACCATTTCCCACTCAATCCTGAGTGGATGTCCACTGTCAATCGCTTTCCATTTTGAACTTCTTACTTTTTTATTTTCAATTCTCTTTCAAAACCCACTTTGGAAATTCACTTTATGTTTCTGGGAGTTGATCGAATTTACATTTGTAAGTTACCGTAAAAAAGTCATCAAAGCCCAAGCGCCAGCGGCTAGTTTTCTTGTTGAGAAACAAATGGTGAAGAACGTATATTGATTGAAGAAGGTGAAAATGGTGATAAGAAAAGTTGGGAAGTATGAGGTGGGGAGGACAATTGGAGAAGGAACATTTGCAAAAGTGAAGTTTGCTCAGAATACTGAGACTGGAGAAAGCGTGGCAATGAAAGTGCTCGACCGCTCCACCATCATCAAACACAAGATGGTTGATCAGGTGGGACTTTTGCGCTCTTTGGGATTTATATATATATCTGTGTGTGTGTGTGTTGTTTTTTTTTTCCAAATTGGTTTGGTTGGATTCTGGAAGGAGCTGGGTGCTTTTTGTTTTTATTTTTGTTTTTGGAGTTTGAGACTGACGAGAAAGGAATTGCTTCAGCTACTATGAGCTGAATGGAGGAGAAGTTTAGGGAGATTTAGTGTTTCTTTCAGTGTTTATGATCCCCTTTTCTGGTTATTTTTTGTTTCTTTGGGTGTATATCAAATTGCTGCGGGTCGACAAATTCTTGGAACTTTAGTTTTTTTACCTGCAGATTTTAGAATTCTCGTCA
The DNA here is from genome assembly GCA_001598015.1 of Dorcoceras hygrometricum. Lineage (NCBI taxonomy): Eukaryota > Viridiplantae > Streptophyta > Magnoliopsida > Lamiales > Gesneriaceae > Dorcoceras > Dorcoceras hygrometricum. The sequence goes on from KQ995674.1 coordinate 81,958, forward strand.
AAGTTGCTCATAGGTTTGATTGCAGAAGTCTGTGCACAACTGGGCTCTATATGGGAATTAAGTGCACGGACTGGAGTTGTGCTAGGTTTTTGCTTTGGATGCCACTATGATGTCGCAGTTAGCCAATCAAGAATTTAAGACTAACCAGATTGTCATTCTTGTCTTGCAGATAAAGAGAGAGATATCTATAATGAAGCGTGTTAGACATCCACATGTTGTTCGACTACACGAGGCATTATTTAAAATCAAGATTACAAGTTTTAAGTTGTTCTTCAATGAGATTGGAAAGAGTTTCTTTTAGGTTCTTTTGTTGGATAGGTTTTTAGCTGATTGGTATATGCTGATTAACTAGAATCGTTCCATTTAGGTCATAGCAAGCCGCACAAAGATTTACATCATCTTGGAATTCATCACTGGTGGCGAATTGTTTGATAAAATTGTGAGTCCATTTAAATAGGTACCTTTCACTTTTAGATCAGTGACTTCTGGAACATTATGTGGTTTTGTGATAAATCTTATGCAAAATCGATGGTCTAGGTTCACCACGGGCGGCTCAGTGAATCTGAATCTCGAAGATACTTCCAGCAGCTCATTGATGCCGTGGATTATTGCCACAGCAAGGGAGTCTCTCACAGAGACTTAAAGGTGGTTTTTGACATGTATAGAAAAAACCTTAGAGTTATGGATTGAACTGAGAATTCACTTTCGTGTTTCCTGCTTGCAGCCTGAAAATCTATTACTAGATTCACAAGGAAATCTTAAAATCTCTGATTTCGGGCTCAGCGCGATACTTGCAGAAGTGAGATGTTTGCTAATTACAATCTGTAAAATGAGCCAGTTGAACACATGAAAATGATATTAATGGTGCTGATGAAAATGTTTTCACAGGGAGTTGACCTTCTCCGGACAACCTGTGGTACTCCTAATTATGTTGCGCCAGAGGTGATCTATTGAGACTTTTTTGTCTGATTAGATTAGTTAGCAAATATCGAGAATCATTTGTGTTTTATTTCGGTGTTTTTGTTTCAGGTTCTTAGTCATAAAGGTTATAATGGTGCTTTTGCAGATACATGGTCATGTGGTGTGATCCTATATGTTCTGATGGCAGGGTATCTGCCATTTGATGAGATCGATCTTACAACTCTTTATGGCAAGGTATTTACCCATAATGTGATGTGGACTTTTATTAGTTATCATGTGTATATAGTCTACTCTTGTTGTGCACGAATAGTTATACAAAAGTACTCCTTCAAAAAAACGATATAAAAGATACAATGCATGACATATGGGGGGTGGAAAAATATGTGGTGTGTGTAGGAATGTCTAATGCCACATACTCTATTTCTCTCATAAGTTATCTAAATACTTTTTCCAGATCGAGAAATCGGAGTTTTCTTGTCCATCATGGTTCCCAGTTGGAGCAAAGTCCTTGATCCATCGAATTTTGGACCCGAATCCTGAAACAGTGAGTGTGTTCTGCTTTCTAATTTTTTTTGTTAGTCACAGTGCATCAAACTATGTTTTGTTGTTAAGATTCTTTGTGGCCCCTTGATTGTTTTTCTTAATTCAATGTCTTCTCTTGATGAATGCACATGCTGTCAATGCTATGATCCATATGCAACTTCGCGTCCCATATATTGAGGTGTTGCAATAGCTTTAATTTATTATTTTCTGGGAAACTGAGACATACATTAAAGCGATGAGATTAGAAAATAAAATATGGTTACTAAAATTTTGCACATGAAGTGCTTGTCACAACCAAATGTAAGTGTTCTTCATCCATAGCCATGAATATGTGCTTTGTTCTTTGTGAATTTGAGGAAAGTAATAACTTGCTCAGCACTATAATATGTGCTTTCTTCCTTTGTGTGAATAATTTTGTGCAGCGGATTCGAATTGTAGAGATCCGAAATGATGAATGGTTCAAAAGGAATTACATTCCAGTCAAACTTCCTGAAATTGAAGACATTGATTTAGATGACGTTGATGCGGCTTTTGATGATCCAGAGGTCAGCGGTTCTTTGAGTTTCCGTCACTTTGTTTCTGCAACTGCAGGAAATTGTTAGGAGTGCATAAGCTGTATGCGACTATAACTTGGCTGTTGAAGAATGTTAGGGTTGGCTGCTACTTTCGTGTAAATATTTGTTTAAAACACTAAAAGACCTACTTATGATGATACTTTGAATGGATGGGACCGCCCTTGTTTTCTGTAGTACAGCGTTAAATGTTAATGATCCATGAGCCTTTTTACTACATATAGCTGACAGTTTTCCATATAAGACCTGATCTTTGTTTTAGTTACAAATACAATTGTAAGATTTTGATTTGACACTTGTCTGTTTAATTATTTCTCAAGAGCTGGAAAATTTTGTTCTGTAGGAAGAATTGCCTACTGAGCAACAAAGTCATGAGGATACGGGGCCTCTTGCTCTCAATGCATTTGATATGATTATTCTGTCGCAAGGATTAAACTTGGCATCCTTGTTTGACCGCAGGAAGGTAAAATATTCGGCGTCCTTCATTGTGCTTTCTACTGGTTTGAACTAAAAATTTGTTAGGAGTTCTCCAAATGTTTCTGGAAAATGTTATGTAAACTGTAAGTTCGTTAGGTATTGTTGTCTTTTGAGTTACTGAAGAAGATTTAAGCTAGAAGTTGAGTAACATATTATGAACCAAACGTGAAGTTGTTAGCGTTTGATAAATTTGTATAATTTATTTTGATATAGATGTCATATTATTTCAAAGTATTTCCAGTTATATGAAGATATGAGAACTGAATTCTGAGCAATTCATGTATGGCTATCATGGGTAAACAAAGTAAATCCTTTTGTAATCATTCTTTAATTGCTATTATTATACAATTAAAAAGTTAAATAACCGAAGATTAAAATCTGGGTGAGAACTCTATTCAACGGACTAGTATCTATTTAGTTTGTTCTAAGTTAAACTGCATTTCAAATTCCAAGAGAAAGTGCAGCAATTTGGTTTGTATTTTAATGGCAGTTTTGTTTCAATTTGGAGCACAATTATTTCTGCAAGTTTTACCATTCTTTGTTCACTAGACATGCCACTATTATTATACAATTTTCATATCTTGCTTGCCTTGAGCAGGAGTCACTACAGCATCAGACTCGATTTGTTTCACAAAAAGAGGCTAAGGTTGTTTTGTCAAGTATGGAAGTTGTTGCACAATCAATGGGTTTTAAGACACATATACGCAACTATAAGGTATGTTGTATATCTACCAAGGAATACAGTTACTTTTCATATTTTACTCTAAAATATTCCATTATCTTTCTTCGATATTGCAGATGAGAGTAGAAGGCCTTTCTGCTAACAGGCTCTCACATTTCTCAGCGATTATGGAGGTAAGCTACTCATTCTTTCTCATCACTTAACCTCCATGTGGTGTCTCCCTCTTTTCTTGAATCTCTTATAATCTGATTTGCATATGCTCCCGGAGGTTTGAAAGACTCGTGGTTTTTTTGTTTTTCTGGATCATCTTCAATGAACCACCAGTTTCAACATTTCTGGAATGAGACTGTTCGAATTCAGATATTCTGTGTTTTCTAAGATTTCCATGTTACATAGGTTGTTTCTTGATAACTTTTGTTTGTTTCCCTAGATATTTCAAATAGCTCCCACATTTATCATGGTTGACATTCAGAAAGCCGCTGGAGAAGCTGATGAATATCTCAAGGTCTTTTTTGCTTACCTCCTACATCCATAATTTGCTTTTCTGTCAATATGATGAAATGGATAGCAGAAAAAACAATGAAAAAAATTTGGAACCTTTTGTTCTGCAGTTCTACAAGAAATTCTGCAGCAACCTCGACGACATTATCTGGACTCTACCCGATGAAACTTGCAAATCGAGGACTACTCAGGTCAAGAGTCGACGAAAATCGTGATATTTGTGGGATTGTACGCTGCATTTTTCTGTTTTCGAGCATCATGAGTTTTGTTGTAGAGGACTACTCACGCCAAGAGTCGGCGAAAATCGTGATATTTGTGGGATTGTCTGCATCTTTTCTGTTATCAAGCATCATGAGTTTTGTTGTAGAGGCACGCACTGTGACAGTTGAGTTTGTTGATATTCATAAACATGGATCTGTTTACTGTTCTATCATTCTGCCTTAATCTTACATTATGATATATGATATCATATAAATATAAAACTATTACTATTTGAATTCGTATAAATTCTGTTGTTACTTAAAATTATTAATCCAATTATAAACTAATGATTTAACCGATATATGGGATTTTTCAACTCGCAGTGTCCCGGTTTCTAGGCCCGCTTCGATATGGAGGCCCATTTTATTTGTATGTGATTTTTTGGAAAAAAAGTTGTTATTTTAAGTGTTAATTTTAAAAACATATTTGACTAAGAGGTCATAAATGCGCTGAAATTTAATAAATTAAATATAGATTGTTTGATTGGCACGTTAAAATAATTGGTTGAAACAATTATATTAAACCAAAATTATATAGGGGGAGTACGTATTCTAAATTAGTGAAAACAATAATGCTCAAGGTATAAAGTGTACGAGCTAATAGCTCAATTAAAAGTTGTACATACAAATGGTGAAATATTATTCAAAATTGTTTTTCTTAAGGAACATTATGACAATTCGAGAAGTCAATTTCATAATTTTATGCAAATTAAATCTACAGAGCCAAAAAATCGAGGTAACATATATTATATATTTAGCAAGATTAAATTATATGAGAAAATAAGTGACAATAGATTTTTATATTTGAGAAATATGATTTCCAATAATTTCAATAATATATGATGAAGTGAACGGTATCAAATAGTCAAGGATACCTTTGAGATAGGATGATCATGGCGACCATCCATGGAGCGTCATGAGATGGCCCCTCGATTATTTCAAAAATGACATTAATACCCATATAATTTTTAGTTAAGTAAAAAATGAGATAAAAGATTAAATAACTTGGAAAAAAAGGATTATACCAAAACAAACTTCAATTGGGCTATAAATCACCCGAGACTCTTGTGGTGCTGATTCTCACCAACTTCCGTCCTCTTTCTTCTGCATCGCTTTAGGCAATTTATTCTAAGCAATAAAATTTCTCAAAATCAGGATCGAAAATAGTACAGAGTACAGAACTTTTTAAAACTATTTGAAAATATTTTTTCCTGATAAAATTTGGATACATTTTCTTCGGATAAAGCTTAAAGCGTAGAAAATAAAATAGACAATAATGTTTTATGGATGTTCGGAGATATTGAATCATACATCACACTTTCTTTTCACTTTTGGAAGGATTTTACTAAAAACTTTTATTGTTACAATAGTGTTGGGCAAAATATTCTAGGATTTGGTGAAAACAAAAAACAACCCGAAGGCTATCAGATCAGATTAGACGTAGGAACGTAACAACCAGATCAGACTAAGTAAGGACAACTTAGTTTTTACAATAGTTCAGATCAGATCGGACTAACTAAAAGTCAAATTAGTCTTTGGACCAGTTCAACATAATGGAGCTTCAAAACAATTCAAGAGCATAATAGAATATGTGGAGCTTCTTAGAATAGATCAGGTCCAGATTGGATCAGAAGGAAAACTGGACAGAGCAGTCTTTGAGACAATGATTTGACAAAAGGTGTGTAGCAGATATGCTTTTCAGCATAATACCAAATTTCTCAGAGTCTAGCCGAATACGAGATTTGCTATTTTGGGGAAACATTTAGTGGAGCTATACAATCAAAGGGCGATCATTAAATGCTCATTAAATGTATGCACAAGGATTCAAAAATATGTCTACCGGATATATTTATTACCATTTGAACCCTGAGAGTATAAAAGGAAGTTCAAGTGCAGAAAAGAACACGATTACGAGAAGCTTTCTATTTCAAACACAATTACCACGCATAGTGCCACAATCTGTTCGACGTACAACAATGTGTTGAACTACTTACAAGCATGCGCATGAGATATCTAGCATCGGATGTTCGTATAGCAGTATCACAAAATTACCAACTTGTAAAGACAACATCTCTACTTCTGATCGACTTCTTATCAAGAAGATCTGAGCAACTGCACTTACGAATTTTTCCTTTCAATCATAAAATTGTATTTCATTGTTTTTCATTTAAATTTTTCTATAAAGTATTTTAGCCGAGTGATGAATACTATAAGTTTTGTATCGAACATATCATTTATTTAAAAAGCCTTTCTCAAACTTGTTTCCACAGCCTGCTTGCTGCATTTGAGAGTTCACAACCTGCGAGCTGTTTGTCTAGTGAGACTAGGATTTCAGATCGGGTATTGCCTGAATGAGCGGATTAGGATACTGTGTATTCTACATCAAAGTCTTATAGTCAAAATACTTCAAGTTTGAAAGAAGGAGAAACGTAGAAGCGTTGCTTCGAACTTCAATAAACAAACTCGACTCTCTTATCTGTTTTACATTTCTGTTTGCATGCATCACATTTTTAGTTCACTGCTCAACTGTGATCCTTCCGTATAATTTATTTATTTCACAAGAACGCAGATCGGATTGAGTACAGGAATTAGCTGCTAACACAGTTAATCCTAAAATCATTTTAAAAAAACAAAAAGTTTTCAATAGAGTTTATTCAACCATCCCCCTCTCTAAACTCTAAATCGTATTTATGACTTCCCAATTTTCGATCCTAACAAATAGATTGTACAACCCACTTTACTACTAGGACTTCTACTTTGCCTAGCGTGAAATTCCTAGTCAACCACTAAAATATTATGTGAATCAATTCAAAAGTTTGAGTTCTAAGTTATTCTGTGTTAGAGTAGGTGCCCAACTAGCCAACTTGTGGCGTGTGGGTTCTTATTGACTCTTTGTAAAACGATCTTTATTTATGAAATTTGTATTCTTTTATGGCATTCTTTATCTTTATTATTTTATAATGTTAACAAGTGTGTTGGATAAAGACCTAGAATACACCATAGTGTATGTTAGATGTGATAGTGGATATGATGGCTATCATGAAACACATCTAATAGTCACTGTGTGTTCTAAACTCGTTCCTAGTCGATTGAGCCGTCAAAATGAGGATAAGGCCGCCCGAGCTTGAGACTAGCATCTGCGATGTGAAGTACCACGTTTCATTGGTAGGGAACATTGTGATGTTCTGAGCATGCAGATGGGATAGTGACCTGGTGATCTATCGAACTACCCTCGTTCGAACTTTCCAAGTGGTTACCATTTATCGAGTGGATTAAGTCCGATGTCTTGGTTGTATATATTAGCCCTTACTACTCGAAACGTCATTGAGACTCTACATGATAGGCGCCTCACTTTGACCCGTTTATCGACTCAATTGGGGTCATTAGGTGGCAGGATTGGGTGAGGTCCCGATGCATGTAGGAGTCGATGCTTCGTTGTCGAGGATTCACCGCTCGCCTTTGTGCGTGGATATCCTATGCTATCTGAGGAGATAATAGTGTGATAAATCTGTGGCCAGAGTACTAGATGTGTTTTAGATAAATGGGTTTACCTAGTAACACACGCGATGTCACTATTTGATCACCGAGATGTATGCATGGTTATTGGATCTCTAGCGACTCTCGATTCACCAATGGTCGTTGATCTGATCGGGATATTTATGTTGAAAGGACCGTACTGTACGCTAACCATGACCAACTGGTTCTTGCAGGCACTATCAGTGATACCTAGGGGATCATGGGACGATGTTGCTAGACGCTTTACCATGATCTGATGGGTTAGTCCGAAATTGTGATTTCGGAGTCACAATTGTTGTGAGCCCACGGCTAGCCGTATCCCTGAACCATTGAGGGTCACACAAGTACTGGTTTCTCGATTCCCGCACGAAAATTAAGCTCAATATGTTGAGTATAGGAGGAGGAAGGATGAAAGTGCGACTTCCTAAAATTAAATAGGGTCAAAATGCAATTTCCTTAAAGTTTGGGCTAGTTTGACTATCCTTGAAACTTGCAGGGGCCAAACTGCTATTTTGGATTAGGTGGTCCGAAAAATTGTTTTCGTATCATAATACTCAGTTTTGTAAACTATGTAGATCGGCCCGATCTGATCGTCGATCGGGATTATGATGGAGCCACGGTGATGGACTTGAAACGAATGTGCACTCTGGGACTGGGCCAGACCCAGGCCCATTGGGCCGGTTCAAGCCCATAGAAAGTCTATATATAGAGGCCTTGGGGTTGCATTGACAACACACTCCACAAACCCTAGAGCGCGCCTCCCTCCCTTCTCCCACTCCTCACGGCCGTCGCCTCTCCTTGCCGTCGTCGCCGCCGCCTGTCGCTGTCGTCAGACTTGTTCCGACCGTCTCGACGAGGAGATTCCGTCCGTGAAATATTCGTCGCATTTTCTAGTGCAGACCGATGAAGGGATCGAGATTTCAGTCGTGGACCGAATTAGGAGAACGACAACCGCCTATCGTTGAAGTGCCGATTTTCTCGTGAAATTGATCGGAGCCAGGCGCCTAGACGCCAGCAAGGTACCAAACTAAATATCCTATGAATGTTTAATTGCTGTTTATACTATGTATTCACCGTTCCCGGGTCCAAATTTTAAAATCTTCAGCTGCGACCCGGGAGCGGGATCCGGATCCGTCGCTGCGCCAACAGTGGTATCAGAGCTTTGGTTCGAATATTTCAATACATATATTGTACCTGTATTGCATCAGATCTCAGATTTAAAAAAAAAACATTTCTGCCGCTGCGCCACTGCGCAGGCAACCGCGAGCCCGTCGCGCACGGTGTGCGCAACTGGCCTGCGGTTCGCTGCAGGATGCACGCAATTGTGCGCGCAGCGTGCGGCGGGCGTCGCGCACCTGTGGCGCACGCCCCGCGCGCACGTTGCGGCAGGGGTTGCTCGCCTCTCGTGCACACCCCTGCGCGCACTGACCGGCGGGCGCAACGCCCTCCTGCCGGCACCCGTGTGCGCACGTCGCGCACGGTGCTATGCGACACCTGCCGCCCCCGTACGCACGCGTTGCGCACAGAGGCACACGCAACGTGCAGCACGCATGCAGCCGATGGTGCACCGCCCGTGCGGCGTTTTAGAGGCGGAGATACGACGACCGTTTTTGAATTCTAGGGTTTTTCGGGCCTGTCCCGGACGGCCCGAGGGGTTTTCGGGCCAATATTTGATATTGGGCCCTTTGGTCGGACCAAAATTAAGTTTTGAAATTTTTGAGATTTTGGACCTAAAATTATTTTAAGCCCAATTTGATGCAATTGAAAATTACAACATAAGATTTTATTTATAAAATATGATTTTATATTTAAAATGCGATTTTGTTGGATTATATCAAATTTGATTTGATTATTCTATTTATTCAATTAATTAAATTGATAATGTTTGGGATGATCGAGATCCGTGCCCAATGTGTTAGGTGCATGCTAGGTTTTACATATTTTTGGTTGTAATATTATTGATCTCATTTTCAAAGTGGGCCTGGTTTATGGCCTGTTCCCACCCCTTTAAAATTGTATCCCTATTTGACATTGATATTTAAATGTAAATATTAGACTTAGTGGGAGGATAAATTTGAAGATGGTAGAGATGATGATAAAAAATACTGAAGACCAAAGATTTGTAAAACTGGAAGCTGATGTAATAGGATTGCATTTGCATACTGCATGTCACCTAGGATTGGACCTAGATTCGTGCTTGACAACCACGGATCGCATAGCTCTTGCTTATCGATCATCCCAATTATATATGTATATATGTATGTTGAATCCGCGATTTTAAATTTGATTTAAAAATTATTGAGATCAAATTTCAAAATTAAAATCCCTCTTTTAAATTTGATTTAAAATTTATATCAAGATTAAAAGTTTATTCGATAAGCTAAGGGAATTTAAATATTGTTTAAAATTTTCTACCTTCCATCAACAATGGGTGTACGTCGATGCTACCCGTATACATGGCCCGACTCATATTATTGAGGGGGTTATGTATGGCGGAAAGTTGTACACGTCATTGACACTTGCTGTGAGTTGGTTGGAACTCCCTTTAACGTTGGCTCATGTTATTGGGGACATTAAGGGGACCGTCCATCACAACTCAACATTGATGGGTCATCTTGACACGTTATAGTAATCGGCGTCATATTATTGGGCTCTTACTGGACGTGAGGTAAATACATGGAGGTTGCACCTGTTGCAATTGGGCTCTACCTTTTGAGGGTCATGGTTGGTTGATTTTATTCGGGACCATGATTTCTTGATTGGACTCTGTGTACCCACTAAGGAAACTTGATTTCTCGATTTCATTAGAGTGTGGTGAAATCGTTAAAATAGTGGGAGGGTAATTCATAAAACTAAATGATCATGTTTTATGTCTTAGCATCAATGTCCAACGAAATACAGTGGCGTTTTTAAAACTAAATGATCATGTTTTTATGTCTTAGCATCAATGTCCAACGAAATACAGTGGCGTTTTGAGAAGACGGAGTATGCTGCTGGCATACACCTTCATCTCAAGGAGCTGTATGGGGAGAACTCTCGGATGTTCACTACTATCAAGGAGCTCATGACGAGCCGCATGCGCGAGGGGACTTTGGTCCGCGAGCATGGGGTCCGTATGATTGGGATCATTGAGAAGCTAGTGGGCCTTGATATCACACTTCCACATGAGCTGTATGTGTATCTACTTCTCCTCTCCCTCCCTGCTGCATTCGACCCCTTTGTGGTCAACTTTAGCATTGACAAGCTGGAAGTCACCCTTGAAGAGGTGGTGAACATTCTTGTCGTGTTCGAGGGTACCATAAAGAAGGACAAGCCCGTCCTCCTTATGGGCTCTTCTTCATCTGCGAAGAAGGGGCCCAAACGCAAGGGTAAGAAGCGTTCTGCCCCTGCGAAGGAGGAACAGCCCACCAAGAAGCCCAAGGTAATGACTTCAAAGCCAAATAAATTTGAGGATGTTTGCCACCACTGCCACAAGCCTGGACACTGGAGGAGGAACTGCAAGGATTACCTCGAGCAGTTTCGAACTGCAAAAGGTATGTTCTACATTGAAATAAATATGTCTCTTAATTCGACTTCTTGGGTACTTGATACCGGATGTGGATCTCATTTCTGCAATGATTTGCAGGTAATGACAGCCGACGTCTTACAGAGGGTGAGACCCACTTGAGACTTGGCAACGAAGCAAGGGTTGCTGCTGTAGCTATAGGAGATGTTCATTTATTTCTGTCTTCAAATTTTAAGTTGTTATTGAGAAACGTTTTATTTGTTCCCGAATTAATAAAGAACATCATTTCTGTTTCTATGCTTGATAGTGATGGATATTCTTGTCATTTTGCCAATTCGATTTACAATATATACAAGAATGAATGTTTGATTGGAATTGGGGAACGTGAAAACGATCTATGCACCTTAAAATTAAAAGAAGTCCAATTCGCGATGTGGAAACACATACAACAACTATTTAAAGGAAAAACGATAGCTTGAACCCGACACAACTTTGACACGCTAGGCTAGGCCATGTTTCCTTGAGTACGATGAACAAGTTGGTTAGGAGTGAAATGTTTGATATGTCTGATATTAACTCCCTACCGACTTGTGAGTCTTGTCTCAAGGGAAAATGACTAAACAACCCTTCACGGGCAAGCCTGAACGTGCTCAAGGCCTACTGGATTTGATCCACACTGATGTGTGTGGCCCACTTAGCATTGGTACTAAGTACGATCACACATAATTCATCACCTTTACCGATGACCACTCTAGGTATGGGTACTTGTACTTAATGAAGCACAAGTCTGAATCATTTGAAAAGTTCAAAGAATTCAAGGCTGAAGTAGAAAATCAGTTGAGGAAAAGTATTAAAACGCTTCGATCCGATCGAGGTGGAGAATACTTAAGTGCCGAATTTCAAGACTATCTCAAAGAGAATGGGATTCTCTCACAGTGGAATCCTCCGGCCACACCACAACTCAATGGTGTAGCGGAGCATCGTAATCGAACCTTGATGGACATGGTTCGATCTATGATGAGTTCCACTGAACTTCCTACCTCGTTTTGGGGCTATGCGCTCGAAACGGCGGTAAAGTTATTGAACAATGTCCACACCAAGGCGGTGGATAAAACTCCATATGAGATATGGATGGGCAAGCCGCCCAAATACTCATACTTGAGGATTTGGGGATGTCCTGCTTACGTGAAGCAGACAGTGGGAGATAAGCTGGATAATAGATCCATCTTGTGCTAATTTGTTGGGTATCCAAAGAACTCTATTGGATACTACTTCTACTATCCCAGTGAAACAAAAGTGTTTGTTTCCAGAAATGCCACCTTTCTAGAAAGGGAGTTTCTACTTGATAGAAAAGGCAAGATAGTAGAACTCGAAGAGGTTCGAGAACCAACTGAAGTACCACGTGAGTCTCCCGCTAATAGATCCATCTTGTGCTAATTTGTTGGGTATCCAAAGAACTCTATTGGATACTACTTCTACTATCCCAGTGAAACAAAAGTGTTTGTTTCCAGAAATGCCACCTTTCTAGAAAGGGAGTTTCTACTTGATAGAAAAGGCAAGATAGTAGAACTCGAAGAGGTTCGAGAACCAACTGAAGTACCACGTGAGTCTCCCGCACCTCAAGAGCCAATTATTGATATGGACACGCCTAGGAGATCTGAAAGGGTTCCTAGGGCTCCTGTTAGATATGGTTTCCTTCTTGAAGATGATCAAAGTGATCAAACTGTTGGATGTGATCCAAGAACCTTCAAGGAGGAAATTTCCGATGCTGATTCTAATTTATGGCTTGAAGCAATGCAATCTGAGATTGACTCGATGCATTCAAACAAAGTTTGGACTCTTGATAATCCTCCCGAAGAAATAGTTCCTATTGGGTGTAAATGAATATACAAGAGAAAACGTGGGCCTGATGGTAAGGTACTGACCTATAAGGCACGACTGGTCGCGAAAGATTACACTCAGAGACAAGGTGTTGACTATGATGAAACCTTATCACCAGTCGCAATGTTCAAGTCAATTAGAATCCTACTAGCCATAGCCGCATGGTACGACTATGAGATATGGCAAATGGATGTGAAAACTACGTTCCTTAATGGAAATATTAAGGAAGAGATCTATATGATGCAGTCTGAGGGTTTCACATCTGTAGGAAGTGAGCATAAAGTATGCAAACTTCAGAGATCGATCTACGGTCTCAAACAAGCATCGAGAAGTTGGAACCTGAGATTTGATGAAACAACTAAAGAATTTGGTTTCATCAAGAATCCCGAGGAGCCATGTGTGTATAAGAAGGTGGTTAAGAATGTTGTGACATTCCTTGTACTTTATGTTGATGAAATTCTACTCATTGGGAATGATGTAGGAATGTTGCAGTCAACTAAAGTATGGTTGTCTAGTAGATTCTCGATGAAGGACATGGGTGAAGCATCCTATATTCTAGGAATACATATCTATAGAGATAGATCGAAAAGGATGTTCGGACTCATCCAAGCTACCTACATCGATACCATACTTAAGCGGTTCTCTATAGAAGAGTCCAAGAGAGGACACCTGCCTATGTGCCACGGGATCACTCTATCTAAGTATATGTGTCCAAAGACTGATGAGGAGATAGAGAGTATGACACGTGTGCCATATGCCTCGGCAATAGGTAGTATTATGTATGGCATGATCTCAACTAGACCGGATGTCGCATATGCTCTGAGTGTCACGAGCCGTTACCAAGCTAACCCCGGCCAAATGCATTGGAAGGCTGTGAAAGATATTCTTAAGTACTTACGAAGGACTAAGAATATGTTCATGGTCTATGGGGGTGGTGAACTGAAATTGGAAGGCTACACAGATTCTA
>KQ995674.1:104176-219250 GCA_001598015.1 Dorcoceras hygrometricum
TGACATCGCGAGTGTAACTAGGTAAACACATTTACCTAAAACACTTCTAGTACTCTGGCCAGAGATTTATACACTATTATCCCCTCAGATAGCATAGGATACGCATGTCTGCGAGCGGTGAATCCTCGACAACGATGCATTGACTCCTACATGCATCGGGGTCTCACCCAATTCCGACGCCTGGTGACCCCAAGTGAGTAGGCAAACGGGTCAAAGTGAGACGCCTATCATGTAGAGTCTCAATGACGTTTCGAGTCGTGAGGACTAATCAGTACAACCAAGACCTCGGACTTATCCACTCGACAAATGGTAACCACTTGGAAAGTCCGAACGAGGGTAGTTCGATAGATCACCAGGGCAAACGGGTCAAAGTGAGACGCCTATCATGTAGAGTCTCAATGACGTTTCGAGTCGTGAGGACTAATCAGTACAACCAAGACCTCGGACTTATCCACTCGACAAATGGTAACCACTTGGAAAGTCCGAACGAGGGTAGTTCGATAGATCACCAGGTCACTATCTACCTGTATGCTCAGAACATCACAATGTTCCCTACCAATGAAACATGGTACTTCGCATCGCAGATACTAGTCTCGAACTCGGCCGGCCTTATCCTCATTTTGACGGCCCAATCGACTAGGAACATGTTCAGAATACACAGTGACTATTAGATGTGTTTCATGATAGCCGTCATACCCACTATCACATCTAACATACACTTTAGTGCATTCTAGGTCTTTACTCAACGCAATTGTAAATTATTATACACACAATTAAAGTAAAGAACGCCATATAATAAATGCGAATATTATATATAAAGATTGTGATATACAAGAGTCTATAAACCCACGCGCCACAAGTTGGCTAGTTGGGCATCTACTCTAACAATATCCCACTTGCCCTAAAGCCAACTACTCATCAGACGCAGTCCCATTGTTTCGCGATGTTTTTCAAACAAGGGTCCTGGCAAGGGCTTCGTAAGTGGATCAGCAACGTTTTCTGCAGAGGCGACTCTGTCAACTGCTATGTCACCTCTAGCCACAATATCCCGGATTATGTGGTATTTCCTCCGTATGTGTTTGGATCTTTGGTGAGACCTAGGAACCTTTGCTTGCGCAACGGCACCCATGTTGTCGCAGTACACCGGGACTGGACCAACTCCATTAGGAATGACGCCCAACTCTTGGACGAAATTCCTTATCTAAACGGCCTCCTTTGCAGCAGCTGATGCTGCAATGTACTCAACCTCAGTGGTTGAATCCGCGATGGTGTCTTGCTTGGAACTCTTCCAAGAGACAGCACCACCATTGAGCATGAATACAAATCCATAGGTTGATTTTGAATCATCCACGTCACACTGGAAGCTAGATTCAGTGTAGCCCTCCAGTTTCAGTTCACCACCCCCATAGACCATGAACATATTCTTAGTCCTTCGCAAGTACTTAAGAATATCCTTCACAGCCTTCCAATGCAATTGGCCGGGGTTGGCCTGATAGCGGCTCGTGACACTCGGAGCATATGCGACATCCGATCTAGTCGAGATCATGCCATACATAATACTACCTATTGCCGAGGCATATGGTACACGTGCCATACTCTCTATCTCCTCATCAGTATTTGGACACATAGACTTGGATAGAGTGACCCCGTGGCACATAGGTAGGTTTCCTCTCTTGGACTCTTCCATAGAGAACCTCTTAAGTATGGTATCGATGTAGGTAGCTTGGGTGAGTCCGAGCATCCGTTTAGATCTATCCCGATAGATCTGTATTCCAAGAATATAGGATGCTTCACCCATTTTCTTCATCGAAAATCTACTAGACAACCATACTTTAGTTGACTGCAGCATTCCTACACCATTACCAATGAGTAGAATGTCATCAACATAAAGTACGAGGAACGTCACAGCGCTTTTAACTACCTTTTTATAGACACATGGCTCCTCGGGATTCTTGATGAAACCAAATTCCTTAATTGTTTCATCGAATCTCAGGTTCCAACTCCGCGATGCTTGTTTGAGACCGTAGATCGATCTCTGAAGCTTGCATACCTTATGCTCGCTTCCGACAAATGTGAAACCCTCAGGCTGCGTCATATAGATCTCTTTCTTAATGTTTCCATTAAGGAACGCAGTTTTCACATCCATTTGCCATATCTCACAGTCGTACCATGCGGCTATGGCTAACAATATTCTAATTGACTTGAACATTGCGACTGGTGAAAAGGTTTCATCATAGTCAACACCTTGCCTTTGAGTGTAACCTTTCGCGACCAGTCGCGCCTTGTAGGTCATTACCTTACCATCAGGCCCAAGTTTCCTCTTGTACACCAATTTGCACCCAATAGGAACAATTCCTTCGGGAGGGTTAACCAGAGTCCAAACTTGGTTAGCATGCATTGAGTCAAACTCAGACTGCATTGCTTCAAGCCACAAATTAGAATCAGCATCGTTGACTCTTTGTAAAACGATCTTTATTTATGAAATTCGTATTCTTTTATGGCATTCTTTATCTTCATTATTTTATAATGTTAACAATTGTGTTGGATAAAGACCTAGAATACATCATAATGTATGTAGATGTGATAGTGGATATGATGGCTATCATGATATACATCTAATAGTCATTGTGTGCTCTAAACTCGTTCCTAGTCGATTGGACCGTCAAAATGAGGATAAGGCCGCCCGAGCTTGAGACTAGCATCTGCGATGTGAATTACCACGTTTCGTTGGTAGGGAACATTGTGATGTTCTGAGCATGCAGATGGATAGTGACCTGGTGATCTATCGAACTACCCTCGTTCGAACTTTCCAAATGGTTACCATTTATCGAGTGGATAAGTTCGAGGTCTTGGTTGTATAGATTAGCCCTTACTACTCGAAAGGTCATTGAGACTCTACATGATAGGCGCCTCACTTTGACCCGTTTACCGACTCAGTTGGGGTCATCAGGTGGCGGGATTGGGTGAGGTCCCCATGCATGTAGGAGTCGATACTTCGTTGTCGAGGATTCACCGCTCGCCTTTGTGCGTGGATATCCTATGCTATCTGAGGAGATAATAGTGTGATAAATATGTGGCCAGAGTACTAGATGTGTTTTAGGTAAATGGGTTTACCTAGTAACTCATGCGATGTCACTATTTGATCTCCGAGATGTATGCATGGTTATTGGATCTCTAACGACTCTCGATTCACCAATGGTCGTTGATCTGATCGGGATATTTGTGTTGAAAGGACCGTACTGTATGCTAACCATGACCCACTGGTTCTTGCAGGCACTATCAGTGATACCTAGGGGATCATGGGGCGATGTTGCTAGACGCTTTACCATGATCCGATGGGTTAGTCCGAAATTGTGATTTCGGAGTCACAATTGTTGTGAGCCCACGGCTAGCTGTATCCCTGAACCATTGAGGGTCACACAAGTATTGGTTTCTCGATTCCCGCACGGAAATTAAGCTCAATGTATTGAGTATAGGAGGAGGAAGGATGGAAGTGCGACTTCCTAAAATTAAATACGGTCAAAATGTAGTTTCCCTAAAGTTTGGGCTAGTTTGACTATCCTTGAAACTTGCAGGGGCCAAACTGCTATTTTGGATTAGGTGGTCCGAAAATTATTTTCGCATCATAATACTCAGTTTTGTAAACTGTGTAGATCGATCCGATCTGATCGTCGATCGGGATTATGATAAAGCCACGATGATGGACTTGAAACGAATGTGCACTCTAGGACTGGGCCAGACCCAGGCCCATTGGGCCGGTTCAAGCCCATAGAAAGTCTATATATAGAGGCCTTGGGGTTGCATTGACAACACACTCCACAAACCCTAGAGCACGCCTCCCTCCCTTCTCCAACTCCTCACGGCCGCCGCCTCTCCTTGCCGTGGCCGCCGCCGCCTCCTGTCGCCGCCGTCGGACTTGTTCCGACCGTCTCGACGAGGAGATTCCGTCCGTGAAATATTCGTCGCATTTTCTAGTGCAGACCGACGAAGGTATCGAGATTTTAGTCGTGGACCGGATTAGGAGAACGACAACCGCCTACCATTGAAGTGCCGATTTCCTCGTGAAATTGGTCGGATTCAGGCGCCTAGACGTCAGTAAGGTACCAAACTAAACATCCTATGAATGTTTAAATGCTGTTTATACTATGTATTGACCGTTTCCGGGTCCAAATTTTAAAATCTTCCGCTGCGTCCCGGGAGCGGGATCCGGATCCGCCGCTGCGCCAACATTCTGTAAATCAAACAATGATTCAATAGTTTGAACTTTTCTTGAATTTACACAATCTCCAATCGACCATCTGGATAAGATATAAAGCTTTTTGGTAGGCAAAATAATTTGCAAAATTGGTTCTTTGAACATCTTAAGAGATGGAGATTTAATATGTTAGCTATTGTCTTTCTTTGGGCATTCTTTCGTTGTTCTTGTCTCTTCTTGTGCTCCTTTAAATAGGTGCTCTTTCAACATTCAAATGTAAGAGACAACGGTAATATGCCAATGTTCAAAGCTTTTCGGTCGTGTGACCTGATATATTCTTTTATGCCTTTTTTGAATTGGATTTTCAAAGTATTCCTCAGAATAAATGTTTTCGTATTTTTCTCCTTTAAATGAGCTAACAAAATAAATGCTCTTAAATACTTAGACAGACAGCTTGTTGTTGGTTGTCAATTAAAAGTAGTTGATAGTCTCTATGACACTGAATGAGCTTGTTCATGCATAAAAATTTTTGAGCTATGAACAGCTTCCTTGTCCAGCTGAATTCTATAGATGATGTCTTTGTATAGAGAACTTTTCCTTTTATCGGAATGGTTTTTTCAGCGTCTTTATCTAACCGATGTACTCTTAGTGTTCTTTATCATGTGAAATTATTTTCTATGAAAAACTAAATTTATCCGGATTAAAAACATATTTTCTCCTTACATTTTTTAAATCCAAATTAAATATTTTATTCGGAAGCTCTTTATCCGACATAAATATTTATCCGGGAGCTCTTTCGTCCGATAGAACCTTTCATCTGGTTGAGCTACATCAATTTCTTTTTATTTGAAAGACTTATTTATTTTATCAGAATGAAGATTGAATGTATCCGAAAATCTTCTTTATACTTTTGTGTTGTGTTAGGAAAAAAAGGATCGGATCACGCGTTTAAAAGTTATTTTAAATAAACAGCACAGAACACAAAGACAAACGATCTGATTTAGTTGCAATAACTCTGGTTCTTGAAGGCTCGAACTCTTGAAGTCTTGAGCATCGAAAGCTATATAGAGTTTGATTTGAAATATCAAATGGAAAATATTCGACATAATATCTGAAATTGAATTTAAAACATTTAAAATATACATGAATTAAAGCTGTAAAGTATTTGAAATAAAGATCCGATATCAGATCACAAAAGTTCTGATACCAATTGTTGAATTTTTTTCTAAAGGATTGGATCCGGTCGTGCGATTTTAAAGTCATTTTTAAAACAAAATAGAATTAAGCCGTGCGCGAACTGAACCACATTGGAGCTGCAATAGCTCTTGTTTTTGAAAAGTTTTTTTAGCACCGAGAGTACATTGAATCTGATCTGAAATACAAAGCGGAAAATACCCGACATACTCCATGTAAACTGAAACTTAAAATCTGTTTAAATCATGTATGCAGTAAAGAGATACTCAAAATTATTTTTGAAAGTGTGAAGGCAAAACATTCTATGTCTCCCCTTCTTTCAAACTGGAAGGTTCTACTAGAAAATTTTTATTTATAAAATACCCTGTACAAACCCACCTTGGTTGGGTCTCACCATACTGTCCAGAGACTCCTAGACTCTGAACTACGTATGTTTAATGTTTCTCTAGACTATAAACACAAAGTTTTGCATCTTCTTGCCAAGACAGATTGTATGATATTATTTTACATTAACTCAGCTAATCTGTTTCGATCACCTCTAGAATATGTGTGTGAGAAATTTTCTCTTACATCGTATACTCTTAATTGTATTCTCACACATTGTCGTCTTCTTCGTGATTATGACGACGTCTACTGGTGCACAATTGATCTTTCT
This sequence comes from Dorcoceras hygrometricum, assembly GCA_001598015.1. Taxonomy (NCBI): domain Eukaryota; kingdom Viridiplantae; phylum Streptophyta; class Magnoliopsida; order Lamiales; family Gesneriaceae; genus Dorcoceras; species Dorcoceras hygrometricum. The sequence goes on from KQ995674.1 coordinate 110,221, forward strand.
TTTCTCATCTGAACCATACTCTATGCACCACCATTGTTTCTGAGAGTCTCTATCTTCGTCTTCAGTTCAGGTGTTTATATAGCCTCTGATCTGATATGAATGTTGGACACAATTTATAGCCTTTTGAAAATGCTTCTGTAAATTCTGACATTGTGTGCTTGTCGTCTTTTCTTCATACAATAGTAGGTGAAGCTATTTATTATCTTTCTCTGCACCGAACTGATGTTTTATCGTACTGAACAAATCAGTTTGAACCTCTTATTTGTCTGAGAGTAATGTTTGTTCAAACTATTTTGTCGTCCTAACTGGTAGTATGTGCTGATTTGATCTGAACTCCGTTCTAATATGTTTTATTCAATAAGCTATTCTCTTCGTGTATGAACTGATCTGATGCGAAGCTCCAACCTGATCTATACACTTAACTACATTGTTCTTGTTCATATGAACTACTCTTCTACTCTCATCTGAACCGTTATGTTCTGAACTGATTTACTCTGATTCTATTCGCTCTGTTATACTGATCTGTTCGTGTCTTCTCTATTCTGTTTAGAACCTCTCTGTTCTGAACTATTCTTATTTGATCTGTCTATGCTGCTTTATTAACTGACTGTTCATTTCTTCTCTGTTCTGTTATGCTCTTCTATACTGATATGTTCTGAATCATTATGTTCTATTTTGTTCTTATTCTCATTGAACCGAACTGTTCTGAATTTATCTGATCTCAACTCTGAACCGATCCACTGTTCTTCTCAACTGAGCTCGGTTCTTTTTTATATTGTACAATTCTTCAGCTAATATGCCCGACTCTGTTCTGATCCGATTCCAACTTGGCCTGCACGCTCAAGTAAAATGTATGGCAGCACCTTCTACTTCTCCCTTTCTTATAAACTGGAACTCTCTACTAGGATACCTTGATTTATACAACACCATATATAAACCCACATCAGTTGAGACTTACCACACTACCCAAACCAAGAGTTCTAGACTCAACAATTATGTACACTTGTTTATTTTCTCTGTGTGAAAGATTACATTTGAATTGATTTTGTTTTCACATTCACTCAGCTACCTGATACGCTCATCTCTCATATAATATGAGTGAATGTATGTGTATGTGAGGATATGGGTGTCAAATTCTGACCAGACCCGAAAACCCGACCCGAACCCACCCGAAAAAAATCAAGTTCGGGTTGAGGCATTTCGGGTTGGTTCGAGTTTGGGTCGGGTTTGGGTTTGGGTTAGATTTTTTTAAAAAATTTTTTATCCAACCCGACCCGAACCCACCCGATCCACCCAAATTAACACAAAATATAACTCAACCCGAACCCACCCGAAAAATCAGGTTCAAAATTTTTTTTCTTTTTACCCCAACCCGACCCGAACCCACCCGACCCACCCGAATTGATACCCTATGTGAGGATACACACCAGAAGCATGATCTGGATCACTTTTTGAAAATTAACACTTCTGCCTCTTGCCTTTCCGTACCATAGCCGCCTCTCAAATACTAACTTTTGTAAGTAACACGTAGGGGTGGAAGAAGTACATATATATATATATATATATATATATGTGCGTGTGTGTGTATACATCCGGAAGACTTCCCTTAAACCGTCCCTTGATCTGAAATAAAATCAGCACAGAATGAAAACTGAACTTGCCCATAATAGTTGAAATAATAGATTTCTTTCATCTTTACTTTAGGTATATATATAGCCCCTGTACCGATGTTATCGTTGGACACATAAATTATAGTCGTTGTAAAGCTTCTGTAGAGTTTCTGACTCTTGTATTTGTCATCCTTTCTTCGTACAGGATTAGGTGATGTTGTTTTGAAATTTGTACTACCTCTGAACTAATGCAGACGTATGGGAGAAAATCAGTTCGAACCTCTCTGATCTGTCTGAGTAAAGTTTGTTAAAACTGCTTTGTCGATCTGAACTGGTAGCCTGTGCTGATCTGATATGTACTCCACTCTGATCTATTCTTTTCAACCAAGCTCTTATCTTCTTATATGAATCTGTAACGCCCCAAAAATCCTTAGGACCACGATATGCATATTGTTTATTTAAAATGGCATTTCTAAAATATGTTATGCATTGTTGAAATTAATTGATTTCAGAAAATAGTGTGACGTAGCAGGTTCCAGCGGATGACTCCAAGGGTGATGCACGAGCTAGTTTAATTGAAATGGATTGAAAATATCTTTAAGGAGGTAAAATGATTTCTTTTGGAAAATGTTTGGTACATTACAAATTAAAATGGTTAGAAGGGAGTTTTATTAAAATACTGCAACTTGTTTAAAGTGTGTCATGCTAAATATCACAAGTAGCTTGCCACTAATCCCTTCGGTATTTAAACTTGTTTTCAAAGTTAACTCTTTATCACTTTCAAAGAAATCCTCCCGTGTTCTTCAAAGTTATTTCCAGAAAAGATCGTGTGTCGCTCAGGGGAAGAATTCTGCAGGGATTTGTTGCTGTTGCAAAGCTACGGTTAAGGCAAGTAAAAGCTGTTTCTTGACTCACCATTTAAAGCATATATTAATGTTTCTGAGTCTTCTTGCCTATATGTTATTGTAAGTTTCGAAGTTCATGTTTTAAAATGTTTTAAACATGAAAAAGGAAAGGAAAGATGGGTTCAAAATGATGTTTTGAAATGATATTGATGCTTCCAAAATGTTTTCCAGAAATTTATGAATGTTTCAAAGAACTGAGGATTCGATTGTTCAAGAAAGTTTATGAATGTTCTTCAGTTTAAAAGTCGTAATATCAAGATTTGATAACGGTGTAATCGGTAGTTGCTAGTTGAATCGGTATAAAGTCTGGTTTAATAGGCGACGGCTGGTAGCGTGATCATTGTTTCGATATTACAAGTGTTATCGTAAAATCAGCAGATGCACTGTTCATCAGCAGGTGCATCTTTCCTTGTTAAAATCAGCAGTTTCACTTCTTCGTTAAAAATTCAGCAGCTGCATTTCCTTTGTTAGAATTCAGCAGTTGCGTTGTCTTCCAAAATTCAGCAGCTGCATTCCTTTGTTAGAATTCAACAGTTGCGTTGTCTTCCAAAATTCAGCAGCTGCATTCCTTTGTTAGAATTCAACAGTTGCGTTGTCTTCCAAAATTCAGCAGCTGCATTCCTTTGTTAGAATTCAACAGTTGCGTTGTCTTCCAAAATTCAGCAGCTGCATTCCTTTGTTAGAATTCAACAGTTGCGTTGTCTTCCAAAATTCAGCAGCTGCATTCCTTTGTTAGAATTCAACAGTTGCGTTGTCTTCCAAAATTCAGCAGCTGCATTCCTTTGTTAGAATTCAACAGTTGCGTTGTCTTCCAAAATTCAGCAGCTGCATTCCTTTGTTAGAATTCAACAGTTGCGTTGTCTTCCAAAATTCAGCAGCTGCATTCCTTTGTTAGAATTCAACAGTTGCGTTGTCTTCCAAAATTCAGCAGCTGCATTCCTTTGTTAGAATTCAACAGTTGCGTTGTCTTCCAAAATTCAGCAGCTGCATTCCTTTGTTAGAATTCAGCAGTTGCATAGACCGATTTCGGGTTATCTAGACCGGAAGGCAGTGTGACGCCGTTTTGGGTATTAGTGAGCGCTGGTTGGTATTTGTGTGAGATCTGGTCATTCAGATCTGGATCGCGGTGCGACACCGTTTTGCGATAGCAGATTTGGTACTAGCGGGTGACGTGTACCAGTGGAATAGTGGACTTCGGTGCGACGTCGTTTTGAAGGAAGTTCAGATCTGTTTTAGTGTAAGGTTCATATCTGGAGTGGTACTCAGATATGAGTGGGAATCATCTTTGAGCCTATGTTGTCGGTGGTTACTGTTCATCAGATTTGGGAGACTTAAGTTGTATTTATAGAGAACTTTGACTGGTCTCGCCATTATCTTTCCCGACACTTGGAATTATTTTCCGTGAGCAAACTCTGTCGCGATACCCTAGCTACTGTTCACCGAACCTTATCTTCTTCGATTGCCGACGGTAGACAGCTCTGATGGAAGCAAGAGTGGTAGCGCTGGAGTCCTCTTGCTAAGGCGCTTCGTTCTGTACCGCTTTTGGAGGCTTTGGGTTAGCTCGAAGAGGATCACGAAGGAAGCTACCTTGTGTAGTCTGTTAGCATTTGAGCAGATTTTCTTTCCCTTTCAGGTAGTGCTTTCGAGTAAGTGCTAGATCCTACCTTATGCTTCGTTTAGAGCTGTTTGTTCTGCTTGAGGGGTAGGTCAGAACTGGTTGAGCTTGTAGTTCCCAGTCCGTAGTTCTGTGATACTGTCCCTGAGTCCTATGGTTTTTTTTGGGTTATCAGGTTTCAGATCTGGTTGCTTGGACTTCGATTGTTGTAATTGTAGCTCAGGAGAAAGGTACGGTTGTGAGCTTGTTTTACAGCTTCGGGATGAGCATGGATATTATGTGTGCTGCTGTGTTGTTATTGCTTGCTTCTGCTGTGTTGATTGTTGCAAGCTGTTGCATTTGCATTCACGCATTATCATATTGAGCTCAGATCTTGCTAGCCTTGCCTTGTTGTGTTGATCTGTGTGTACCGGGATGCTTGTAATGAGGCCGATCGGCAATACCGTCACCCTCATCTCCCTACTGGGTTGTTGTTAGGCTCTATGAGCCGAGTGGATAGTTAACACACCTCATGAGTTGGGCAACAACGGGTTGAGTGATTGCAATGCATCTGGTACTGTGTGTTGAGACGAGTGGGTAGCTCGCATATACTCACACACATCGTGACCACTATCTTTCAGTTGATCTGTATCAGTTGTTGAGCTGTTTCTTGATATCCTTTGGCTCCATGCCTTCGATTATAGCCTTGTTCTCATGCATAGCATCTGCATATTATCTGTTGCTATCTATTAGCTGTTTTTTATTTGCTCTCCGTACTGGGGTTTGACCCCATATCCCTCTGCGGCTGGTTGTTTTGTTTGCCTATGTGTGTTTCAAGTTATCATGGTTTCTCAGCTGATCGTGGAGTTGATCCAGCTGGTAGTGACCCGGGAGATGGATAGAGTGTCCCAGTTATATATAGTAAATTCATGTTATAGTGTATTGTATCTATGTTGAGCGAGAGACTCATCATGGATCCTTAGATTTGTATAATTGGAGTCACTCTATGCTTGTATGTTAGTTGTGTTGTATGCGTTGTAGTTGGTTTTCGAGTGTTGTAAAACCAATAGTTTGAATATCAATGTATTTTAAATTATGTTTTCTAATCCGGACAAAGCGAAAAATTTTAGCCACTATTTTAATGCTTCTGCTATTGTTTATTGCGTGGTTAACTCTGTGTTGTGCACCGGGCCTAACATGTTTGGTACAGAGCTTAAGTTGGGATAAGCTCAATTTCTTTTGATCACACTTGAGTCTAGGAACAATGTTGCTTGTTTCATGTGCATGACTATGTGATTTATTTGCTATGTGATATACTTGTTGCTGTGTGACCTTATTGTTTAGTGCCTTCGTAGATGCCGCCTAGACATAGGGGTAGAGGTAGAGGGCAGATTCCGGAAGAGTCCGAGGGTCAGAATGATGAGATGCAGAGTAGTGTTCCTCTTTGTAGACGTGCTAGTCAGGTTGAGTTGAGGTAGATGAGCTGGCAGCCCATGTGGACGACATGGAACTTGTGATGGCGAGGTTTCAACGGATGAATCCTCAGACATTTAACGATGATGAGCCTAGTTCCGATGCGGAGTCCTGGTTGCAGCACATTACCGGTTTGTTTGATCGTGTGAGGTACGATGATGAGCGTAGGTTGAGTTTGGCTACGTTCCAGTTGAGGAGGAATGCTGAGCATTGGTGGAGAGGCGCTTCGAGGACTCTCGAGGCGGTATGTACGTGATTCGCCAGATTTTTATCCGTGATTGTGTTACAGAAATCAGGCAAGTAAACTCTATTTCTTGCTACACTCATGAAAACATATATTCAGTTCTGTATGCATGTTTGTATGTGGTTTTAAAGGTTGAGAATTTGCTACGGCTGTTCTTCAAACAAAGAAAAGTTCATGTTCTGTTTTTATGATTACGTACGTGGTTATTGTAATTTTGATCCAGATCTTTTGATGATGTTCGTCTAGTAGTTTCTTGAGATTTCTAAAAGAGTTTTTTTTGAAGTACATTATTTGATTGGTTATCCAGAGAACCTGCAGTGGCCAAATACAAAACCCAAGAAGCGCCAAAGATGGGAAAACAACAAGGTCAAACCTCAGTACGAAGAGCATCTATAAAACCAGCTAACATATAAAAACATGCAATATCTCAAGTCGAGAATGCATTATCGGGGTACTACGAAAGCTCATCAGTTATAAAAAACAATCCACGCCCAAAACTCAGCAGTGAATCAATAAAGTAGTGGCCACATCGCATGTGGAATCATGGGTGCTACCCATGCCCTTCACATGTCGTACCATCAGCATACAATCTTACCGCTCAACCTGCCGGTGTCATTCATGCTTGCTGAGGGGTGGATGCTACCCAAGTGAACCTCAGGGAAACGACAAAAATATCACAGTAGAGTGTAACGCCCCAAAAATCCTTAGGACCACGATATGCATATTGTTTATTTAAAATGACATTTCTAAAATATGTTATGCATTGTTGAAATTAATTGATTTCAGAAAATAGTGTGACGTAGCAGGTTCCAGCGGATGACTCCAAGGGTGATGCACGAGCTAGTTTAATTGAAATGGATTGAAAATATCTTTAAGGAGGTAAAATGATTTCTTTTGGAAAAGGTTTGGTACATTACAAATTTAAAATTGTTAGAAGGGAGTTTTATTAAAATACTGCAACTTGTTTAAAGTGTGTCATGCTAAATATCACAAGTAGCTTGCCACTAATCCCTTCGATATTTAAACTTGTTTTCAAAGTAAACTCTTTATCACTTTCAAAGAAATCCTCCCGTGTTCTTCAAAGTTATTTCCAGAAAAGATCGTGTGTCGTTCAGGGGAAGAATTCTGCAGGGATTTGTTGCTGTTGCAAAGCTACGGTTAAGGCAAGTAAAAGCTGTTTCTTGACACACCATTTAAAGCATATATTCATGTTTTTGAGTCTTCTTGCCTATATGTTATTGTAAGTTTCGAAGTTCATGTTTTAAAATGTTTTAAACATGAAAAAGGAAAGGAAAGATGGGTTCAAAATGATGTTTTGAAATGATATTGATGCTTCCAAAATGTTTTCCAGAAAGTTATGAATGTTTCAAAGAACTGAGGATTCGATTGTTGAAGAAAGTTTATGAATGTTCTTCAGTTTAAAAGTCGTAATATCAAGATTTGATAACGGTGTAATCGGTAGTTGCTAGTTGAATCAGTATAAAGTCTGGTTTAATAGGCGACGGTTGGTAGCATGATCATTGTTTCTATATTACAAGTGTTATCGTAAAATCAGCAGATGCACTGTTCATCAGCAGGTGCATCTTTCCTTGTTAAAATCAGCAGTTGCACTTCTTTGTTGAAAATCAGCAGCTGCATTGTTATCACAAAACCAGCAGGTGCATTTCCTTTGTTAGAATTCAGCAGTTGCGTTGTTTTCATAAAATCAGCAGATACACTGTACATCAGCAGGTGCATTACTATTGAAATATTTCAGTCGCTGTATTTCTTTCGTAAATTCCAGTTGGTGCATTGTTCACCAGCGGGTGCATTTATTTTGAAAACCAGCAGGTGCATTTCTTTTGCTAAAACCAGCAGGTGTATTTCTTTGTTAACACCAGCAGGTGCATTTCTTTTGCTAAAACCAGCAGGTGTATTTCTTTGTTAACACCAGCAAGTGCATTCCTATTGAACTAATTCAGCAGCTGCATTCCTTTGTTAGAATTCAGAAGTTGCGTTGTCTTCCAAAATTCAGCAGACGCATTTCCTAGTAAATTTCCAGCAGTTCACTGTTCATCAGCAGATGCATTTTATTGTCAAAATTTCAGCAGTTGCGTCTGGTTTTATATGTGTTAGTGTTCTCTTGCGACTGGTTTTATTTTCACCAGTTTCATTTCAACGATATGTTTCCAAAGTCGAATTCGATACTCAGTAAAGTTTTAAAATGGGAAGCAAATGTTTAAAATGATGGAACCCGATGATTTAAAGAAATTTCAAGGAATGTTTAAAGAAAGGATTGTTAAGGAACAAAAGCTATTTTAGATTATGGCATAGATAGTTGACGGTCACCCATTGAAGAAGGGTGAGTAGTCGTCCAGATGTCGGCTGCCCTTTCATATGAGCTATATGCTAGAACGGATTTCCGAAGTCATTTGATCAAGTGCAACATGGACCATGAGGAACTTATATGCCATGATCAACTGAAAATGATATTGAAAATGTTAACAATGAGAATCTGGGCTATCATCCTCTGTTTCTGCCATTGAATGTTTATTGAACTGTTTACGAAAATGATATTGTTCATTGAAGTTCCTTAACATATGTATTGAACAGATGTCCACCTGTATATTTGAATTGTTATTACCCAAGTTTTACTTGCTGAGCCCTTAGGCTCACTAGCTTTTAAAATGGTGCAGGTGCGATAACTGATGGAAGAACAGCAGGTGAAAGTTGAACCAGCGGCTGGGTGGTTGTGTTTTATCTTTTGTAGGATCTGTATTAGATCAATTGCAACAATTGTATGTTCGTATAGAATGACAAATGTTGTAACCGCAATTGCAATATATATATAAGACTTGTTTTTCCGCAAAAATGTTTCCAGCAGTTGGCGCCGTAATTAGTATTGTGTCTGCGTCTGGGTTGTGTTTCGAGTTTTCTTTCAAGTTATAGGAGATACAGCCTATAACGAATTATCTTTTAGCCCTTCTTTTATTCGAAAATTTTTATTCACCCCAAACTCGTGACCCCGTGGTTTCGGGCGTCACAGAATCGATCTGTTGCGAAACTCCAATCTGATCTGCACACAGAATTATACCGCTTTTGAACATTTGAACTGCTCATATTACTACTCTGTTCTGATCTGAACCTATTCTGTTCTGAACATGACTACTTATCTCAACCGAACTGTCTCAGCTGATCTAATCTACTCAGAGCTATTCTGATCTGAACTGCTCTTGTCAACTGATTTGAACTGTTCCATGCTATTCTATTCAGTTCTCATCCGATCTAATCTGTTCTATGTTGTTCTGTTCTGAACTGTTCACTTCTCATCTGAATTAATATAATTCTGAATTGCGCTTGATCTGGTCTGTCTGTTTTGTTATGATCAGCTGAATTATTCTGCTTTAAACTAATATGCACTTGTAACGTCTAGAAATTCCTGACTACGTAGAAAGTGCATGAATAGATGGAAAATAATTTTAGATGATTACATGCATTTTTACGTGATTTATTTATTATTTTCATATTGCATGGTATATATGTCACGTTTTCATCCTGTTGAGTTACGGACGCGTGGACGAGACTAGGGACGACCGAGATGAAATTATTTTTGAGATTTTTAAGTTCTTAGATTTTTAAGAATAAATTTATTATTTTAAGCAACAATTTCTGAAAATTGATGTTTTTATGATTATTTTGGGGGGAACCCGTTTTTCACCTATACGGGCTGTTTTAATGGATTTTAATGTGTTTTCAAGTTTGAGGAACCTTTCATTTCGAAAATTGGGATTTTAAAACTTGAGTTAGAGTTTTAATTATCTTATCAACTTAATGGAGGGGCAAACATGTCAAAAAATTCTTTTCCTTTCTTAATTAAACTTTAGGGGTCAAACTTGTCACCCTCACTTTTTCATAACTCAAAAATATTTCAACCTAGCCTCCTTCATCTCTTGTAGTCGTCCCCTCCTCCCTCAAGAACAGCCCCATCGAGATTTGCGGGCAAACATGTCAAAAAATTCTTTTCCTTTCTTAATTAAACTTTAGGGGTCAAACTTGTCACCCTCACTTTTTCATAACTCAAAAATATTTCAACCTAGCCTCCTTCATCTCTTGTAGTCGTCCCCTCCTCCCTCAAGAACAGCCCCATCGAGATTTGCAAAACTTTGATGATTAAAAGGCGGTCGTGCCCCGATCTCGCATCCTCTACGTTGGTAACTCGCAGATTTCTATTCTCTCCAAGCCAGGCATGTAATCTCGATTCCTTTTCTCATCATTTAAATCATAGTATACTGTTTTTTAAAAGAATGTGCATGATTTGTATGTGATGTTTTATTAGATCTATGCATAATGTTTGAGATCCATGCATGAGTCATGATTTTCAACACGTGTTTCATTCGTTTCTTGTGATGCTTCGATCATGTCCGGTTCATGGGGCTAGAGTTTGGTCCAAGGATGGTCTTGGTAGTTAGTCGATCGAGTTAGGATCATGTAGGTCCAAACGAGAAGCGATTTGGTCAAGGAATGAATTAGTTACAAATTTTATGATCAGCACGTGTCCTGACTTGTCCTCAGTGCACGACGGTAGAGTTTTTGGAGTCGGGTATGTCGATCCATGCGGTCTGTATGGTCGAGGTTGATTTAAGGATATATCTTTGAGTTAGGGTCACGTAGGTCCAAACGGCGAGTGATTTGGTAGGGGAACGAATTAGTTATGAATTTTATGGCTAGCACATGTCCTTGTTGTAGTATGCACGCGAGTAGTAGGCTTGTGGACGTCGAGTTGGTCATGTACTAAATCGTTTTTGAATTTCGTTTGTTTCAGGGACTAGTATATTGAGTTAGGATGATGTGGGACGAAACAGGAAGTGATTTGGTTAAGAAATGGATTTCTATTGATTTTTACCGTTTTGTCTCTCGAAATGAGCCTCGTCGGGTCATTTTTGTGAAAATTGAGATTTCGAGTCATAGGGGATGCCAAAATTTGTGGATGACTTTATTTGATGTTTTAAGCATATTTTAAGATTTTTCAAAATATTTTAAAATTGATCCGAGTTATTTTAATTTTGGACCAGTTATTTTAATTTTAAAGTTTAAGGTCAAATTCTATGATTTTGGTCAAATCTTTTAAATTTAAAATATTTTGGTCAAAGTTTTAATTAATTGGACCTAATACTTTATTTTAAGTTTTTAAAGTCAAAATTGAGGTTATTGAATTTTTATTTAAGTCAAAATTGACCATGGGATTTCAAGTTGGTCAAAATTGATCATTTGGTCAAAAATTAGTCATTTGGGTCAAAATTGATCAATTTATTTTAAAGTCAAAATTGGCCAAGTTATTTAATTCAAATTTGATTTTGAAATTTGTAAAAATTAGTCTTTTGATTTTAAAGTCAAAATTGATTTTGAAATTAGTCAAAATTAGTATTTTGATTTTAAAGTCATAATTGAGTTTAAAAGTAGTTAAAATTGGATGGTGTTAGGAATTTTAAAGAGGAACTCTTAAGTCTTGAGTTAAGTCAATGTTGATGTAAGTATAGAAGTAGTGGGCCAGGCTCATGAACCAATCCTTGATCGAAGTAGAAAATGTAGAAGCCAGTGAATGTATATTTAATCATATATGTAGTATTCTATGTACGTAAATATTTTAAAGGAAATGATTAAATATACATTGACGGGCTAAACTTTTATACTGCATGATTTTATGAAATGCACCCATCATGAATGTTTTATGGAACGGTAAAGGCATGTTCTTTTAAAAGACAAAACCCGAGTAATTGAATTATTTGTGGAAAGTTTATGATGAGGGGATGTGGGATACCGGGCACGTTGAACTTCTGTTCATGTATTACGAGCTTATGGATCCATGTGTTCACGGCATGTTGAAGTGGCAACATAGAGGTGTGACTTTATAGGGATCCCGAGGTGAGGTCGGGTGAACCGCATCGTCGCGTACGTTGGTTTATAGATTGATCAATCAGGACACGACTCATATGTTTTTCATGTTATGCTATGTCATGCCTTATGTATGCTACATGTTATGTATGATATGAAGTGTACGATATAATGTTTTAAGATCATTCATGCATTCATGTTATTTTATTACAAGTGTGTGCATGTATGCGACTTTATTAGTATGTACTTTGTTATGTTACAAGGTGGAGCATGCTGAGACTCTAGGCTCACTTTAAATGATGCAGGTAATAACCCTGTTGAGTATATCACGACTGGCGGTGAGGACCTCTGAGCGCTTGCTGCAGCAGTACCTCGTGACCGCATCGATGTTATCTTTTGGTATGATACGCTTTCAGTTCTTGGTTTTTAAACATGTTCATTTCAGCACTTTTCGCAGTATGATTTTCAAACAGTACGGTTGAATTTATGATTTAAGTATTTAATTGATTTATGTTTTAAAGTGACGGTTTAGAAAATGTTTTAAAGGGAACGAGCCACACTTTCAGTTTATGTATTCCGCAAATATTTTTAAAAAAAATATTTCTAGATTCTGGTTCGTTTCAGTTGGTATCAGAGAGAGGTTCTGGTGGGGTACAAACCTGCTGCGTGGAGCTCGGAAGTCGCACTACCAGTCTATGAGTTTTGCTGTTTTATGATTTCTGTTTATGTTCGCATGCTGCATATTTTAGTCCTGCATGAGTTTTGGCCTTAGAGTTTTAAAATAGACACTTAGTCATGCACTTAGATTTATGTGATAAGATTTTGGTGTATCAGAATGCCTCCCAAAGGTGTTAGGACCCATCAGGATGATGCTACGCCTCCTCCTCCTCCCCCACCACCTCAGTTGACTCCATATGAGAGAGCTAGCGTGGATATGCTATCCGGGATTACTAGGATTCTGGAGAGACAGTCGGAGCGACCCGGAAAGTCGCAAGAGGAGGATGTTGCAAAGAGGTTCCGCAAGTAGGGACCCAAGGATTTTTCCGAGTAGAACACTGCTATGAAATTCGTTGCCTTGGTTGCTAAGTAATATAAGTGAGAAATGTAGGACTTCTAGGACTTTCCTTGAGAACTTTGACGGATAGTACTAGCGAACTTAGAAATGTCTTAGGTATCTAAACTGATTTTTGAGATTTTGTATGACCGTAAACGCGTACCTGTGTGACTTTCTGTTTCAGGTGAGATTCGTGTGCTTGGTGTCACTACACTCGCTTTGCTAGACTCAGGGGCGACCCACTCGTTTATTTCGAGTGCATTCACACAGAGGATGGGTATTGTTCTGGAGAGCATGGGTGTAGCTCTCGCCGTGACGGTTCCGTCAGGAGAGGAGTTGACGACGATCAACGTCGTGCAGGGATTGACAATGACGTTCCAGGACCATGCGGTCAGAGCGGATTTGGTCGTTTTGCCGATGTCAGGATTCGACCTCATCCTAGGCATGGATTGGTTGACATAGTTTGTAGCAGTGATTGACTTCCAGGGCAGGACAGTGACTATCAGGCCGCTAGGGCAGGAGGCCTTCTTATTTGAGGCAGCAAGAAGACCGTGGAAGCCAAATTTATATCATTCCTACAGGTCAGGAAGCTAGTTGAGCTCGGATGTCAGGCATTCTTGGCCAGTGTTACCGCTTCTGGAGGTTCAGCAGACCCTTCACTATCTGATGTGGAGGTAGTCAGGGATTTTGCAGATGTCTTCCCTGATGATGTAGTGGGAGTTCCACCGGAGCGAGAGATGGAGTTTTCTATTGAGCTGATGCCAGGTTCAGTGCCTATCTCTAAGGCACCTTATCGATTAGCTCCTACCGAGATGAAGGAGCTCAAGTAGCAGATTCGGGAGTTACTCTCTGATGTGGAGGTAGTCAGGGATTTTGCAGATGTCTTCCCTGATGATGTAGTGGGAGTTCCACCGGAGCGAGAGATGGAGTTTTCTATTGAGCTGATGCCAGGTTCAGTGCCTATCTCTAAGGCACCTTATCGATTAGCTCCTACCGAGATGAAGGAGCTCAAGTAGCAGATTCGGGAGTTACTCGATAAGGGGTTCATACGCCCTAGCTTTTCTCCATGGGGGGCGCCAGTGTTTTTTGTGAAGAAGAAGGATGACAGAATGAGGTTGTGTATTGAATACCGGGAGTTGAACAGAGTCACAGTGAAGAATAAATATCCACTTCCGAGGATAGAGGATTTATTCGATCAGTTGCAGGGAGCTTCGATTTTCTCGAAGATTGATTTGAGATCTGGCTATCATCAGCTGGGAGTTAGAGAGGAGGACGTGTCCAAGACTGCTTTTCGGATACGCTACGGTCACTACAAGTTCTTGGTGATGCCGTTTGTCCTGACGAATGTCCCAGCGATTTTCATGGATATGATGAACAGGGTATTCAGACAGTACTTAGACCAGTTCATCATTGTTTTCATCGACGACATTCTGGTCTATTCGAGGAGCTTGGAGGAACATAGGCAACACTTGCAGAGAGCCTTGCTGACTTTGAGAGAGCACATATTGTATGCCAAGTTCAGCAAATGAGAGTTTTGGTTGGGGCAGGTGGCATTCTTAGGGCATATTGTGTCGAGAGATGGGATTTCAGTTGACCCATCGAAGGTGGAGGCAGTGCAGAACTGGGGAATTCCAAAGAATACAGCGGATATTCACAGTTTCTTGGGCTTGGCAGGTTACTATCACAAATTTATCAAGGGCTTCTCTTCGATTTCAGTGCCCTTGACAGCCCTGACCAAGAAAAATGAGAAGTATGTATGGAGTCCCGAGTGTCAGATGAGCTTTGAACAGCTGAAGGAGGCCCTTACTTCAGCACCGGTGTTAGCTATGCCAATGGATCACGAGGAGTTTGTGGTTTATACAGATGCTTCTCTGAGAGGTTTGGGTGCAGTTCTGAAGTATGTATGGAGTCCCGAGTGTCAGATGAGCTTTGAACAGCTGAAGGAGGCCCTTACTTCAGCACCGGTGTTAGCTATGCCAATGGATCACGAGGAGTTTGTGGTTTATACAGATGCTTCTCTGAGAGGTTTGGGTGCAGTTCTGATGCAGGGTGGTAATGTTATTGCTTATGCGTCGAGGTAGCTGAAGAGTTATGAACAGAACTATCCGACACATGATTTGGAGCTTGCAGCAGTAGTGTTCGCTCTGAAGATTTAGAGGAACTATTTGTTCGCCGAGAAGTGTCAGATATTCACCGACCACATGAGCCTCAAGTACTTCTTCACCGAGAAGGAGCTGAACATGAGGCAGCGCAGATGGCTAGAGTTGGTGAATGACTATGACACATTAGCTACCATCCGGGTAAAGCTAATGTAGTGGCAGATGCTTTGAGCTGTAAGATTGCAGTAGTGGCGTGCTTATCAGTTGAGAGTCACTATAGGGTGAGATTCAGAGATTCGGTCTGGAGTTTTATCCAGGAGGCTGTGCACCGAGTTTGGCAGCGCTCACTATTCAGCCGACTCTTAGATAACGGATTAGAGACGGGCAGGCCTCCGATGAGTAGTTACAGTAGTGGAGACAGCGAGATGAGGCCAGAGGTCGAGGTTTGTACACAGTTGAGGATGGGATAGTACATTTCAGAGGCCGTATGTGGGTACCGAGTACTGGACAGTTGAGAATCGAGATCTTATCTGAGGCTCATGCATCAACGTACTCCATCCACCCAGGGAGTACGAAGATGTACAGAGATTTGCAGACATTGTACTGGTGGATGGGGATGAAGAAGGACATTGGGAGATTCGTGTCTGAGTGCTTGACTTGTCAGCAGGTCAAGACAGAGCATCAACGATCGACAGGGTTGTTACAGCCACTCCCTATTCTCGAGTGGAAGTGGGAGCACATTACGATGGATTTCGTGGTTGGATTGCCCAGGAGTCCCAGAGGGTACACGACGATATGGGTGATTGTGGACAGACTCACCAAGTCGACGCATTTCTTACCGGTGAAGACTAATTTTACCCTGACGCAGTACGCAGAGCTTTACATCAGAGAGGTTGTCAGACTGCATGCATACCATTCTCTATTGTGTCTGACAGGGACACCCGATTTACGTCTGCGTTCTGGAGGAGCTTACATGCCGCCTTGGGGACTAGATTGTCGTTCAGTACAGCTATTCATCCGCAGACATATGGTCAGTCAGAGAGGGTTATCCAGATACTGGAGGATTTATTGAGAGCCTGTGTGATTGATTTCTAGGGTACGTCAGACTCGAGATTGCCGCTGGTAGAGTTCACGTACAACAACAGCTTTCAGGCATCGATTGGGATGGCTCCATATGAGGTGTTGTACGGGAGGAGATGCAGATCTACCATGCACTAGGACGAGGTTGGAGAGAGAGTGCTGACTGGGCCAGAGTTAGTGCAGCAGAAACAGATACTGTGATGAGGATTCGAGATCGGATGAGGACAGCCCAGAGTAGTCAGAAGAGTTATGCCGATCAGAAATGACGAGATCTGGAGCTAGCTGTTGGGGATCATGTGTTTGTGAGGATATCGCCCATGAAGGGCGTGATGCGCATTGGTCGGAGGGGCAAGCTCAGCTCGAGGTTTATTGGGCCGTTCGAGATTTTGGAGAGGGTTGATACTTTGGCTTACCGTGTAGCGTTACCACCCAATTTGGCAGCAGTTCATAATGTGTTCCACATCTCGATGTTGTGAAAGCATGTTCCGAATCCGTCACACGTTTTGGATTTTCAGCCGCTCCAGTTAGAGCCAGACCTATCATTTGAGGAGCGACCAGTACAGATTTTAGCTCGAGAGGAGCGCAGGCTGAGAGCGTGGAGTATTCCGATGGTCAAAGTCCGGTGGCAGAATCACTCGGAGGATGAAGCTACATGGGAGACTGAGGCCGATATGCGGACGCGCTACCCGGAGTTATTTGGTACGTACTCAATTTCGGGGACGAAATTCCTATAAGGGTGGGAAAGTTGTAACGCCTAGAAATTTCTGACTATGTAGAAATGAGTGCATGACTAGGGGGAAAATAATTTTATATGATTACATGTCATTTTACGTGATTTATTTATGATTTTCATATTGCATGGTATGTATGTCACGTTTTCAACCTGTTGTGTTACGGACGCATGGACGAGACTAGGGACGATCGAGATGAAAATAATTTTGAAAATTTTAAGTTCTTAGATTTTTAAGAATAAATTTATAATTTTAAGCAACAGTTTCTCAAAATTGGGGTTTTCATTATTATTTTGGAGGGGAACCCGTTTTTCGTCTATACGGGCTGTTTTAATGGATTTTAATGTGTTAGTTTTAGGAACCTTTTATTTCGAAAACTGGGATTTTAAAACTTGAGTTAGAGTTTAAATTATCTTATCAACTTAAGGGAGGGGCAAACATGTCAAAAATTTCTTTTCATTTCTTAATTAAACTTTAGCGGTCAAACTTGTCACCCTCACTTTTTCATAACTAAAAAATCTTTCAACCTAGCCTCCTCCATCTCTTGTAGCCGTCCCCTCCTCCCTCAAGAACAGCCCATCGAGATTTGCAAAACTTTGGTGATTCAAAGGCGGTCGTGCCCTGATCTCGCGTCCTCTACGTCGGTAACTCGCAGATTTCTACTATCTCCAAGCCAAGAATGTAATATCGATTCCTTTTCTCACCATTTAAATCATAGTATACTGTTTTTTTAAAAGGATGTGTATGATTTGTATGCGATTTGATTTGATCTATGCATAATGTTTGATATACATGCATGAATCATGATTTTCAACACATGTTTCATTCGTTTCTTGTGATGCTTCGGTTATGGGCAGATCATGGGGCTAAAGTTTGGTCCAAGGGTGGTCCTGGTAGTTCTTCCATAAATTTAGGATCATGTAGGTCCAAATAAAAAACGATTTGGTCAAGGAATGAATTAGTTACGAATGTTATGATCATCACGTGTCTTGGCTTGTCGTCTATGCGCGACGGTAGAGTTGTTGTGGCCGGGTACATCGATCCATATGGTATGTGTGGTCGAGGTTGATTGCATGAGATAGGCCATTTATTTAGAAAAACGTAGGTTCAAACGACGAGTAAATTGGTCGAGGAACGAATTAGTTATGAATTTTATGGATAGCACATGTCATGGTTGCAATCTGCACGCGAGGAGTAGGCTTGCCGACGTCGGGTTGGTCACGTACTGAATCGTTTTTTAATTTCGTTTGTTTCAGGGACTAGTATACTGAGTTAGAATAATATGGGTCGAAACAAGGAGTGATTTGGTTAAGATATAGATTTTTAATAATTTTTACCGTTTTATCACTCGAAATGAGCCTCGTCGGGTCATTTTTGTGAAAATTGAGATTTCGAGTCTTAGAGGCAGCGAAAAACTGTGGATCACTTTATTTGATATTTTAAGCATATTTTAAGATATTTTCAAAATATTTTAAAGTTGGTCAGAGTTATTTTAATTTTGGACCGGTTATTTTAATTTTAAAGTCTAAGATCCAATTCTATGATTTTGGTCAAATATTTTAAAGTTAAAATATTTTGGTCAAACTTTTAATTAATTGGACCTAATACTTTATTTTAATTTTTAATTTTAAAGTCAAATTTGAGGTTATTGGATTTTTATTTAAGTCAAAAATTGACCATGAGATTTCAAGTTGGTCAAAATTGGTCATTTGGTCACAAATTAGTCATTTGGGTAAAAATTGATCAATTTATTTTAAAGTAAAAATTGGCCAAGTAAAATCAAAATTGATTTTGAAATTAGTCAAAATTAGTCTTTTGATTTTAAAGTCAAAATTGAGTTTGAAATTAGTCAAAATTGGATGGTGTTAGGAATTTTAAAGAGAAACTCTTAAGTCTTAAGCTAAGTCAATGTTGATGTAAGTCTATAAGTAGTGAGCCAGGCTCCTGAACCAGTCCTTGATCGAAGTAGAAAATGTAGAAGCTCGTGAATGTGTATTTAATCATATATGTAGTATTCTATGTACGTAAATGTTTTAAAATAAAGGATTAAATATACATTGACGAGCTAAACTTTTATACTGCATGATTTTACGAAATGCACCATCATGAATGTTTTATGGAATGATAAAGGCATGTTCTTTTAAAAGACAATCCCGAGGAATTGAATTATTTGTGGCAAGTTTATGATGAGGGGATGCGGGATTCCGGGCACGTTGAACTTCTGTTCATGTATTACGAGCTTATGGATCCATGTGTTCACGGCATGGTGAAGTGGCAGCATAGAGGTGTGACTTTATAGCGATCCCGAGGTAAGGTCGGGTGAACCGCATCGCCGCGTACGTTGTTTTATAGATTGATCAATCAAATATGGTCCACACTTCAGGATACGACTCATACGTTCTTCATGTTATGTTATGTCATGACTTATGTATGCTACACGTTATGTATGATATGAAATGTACGAGACAATGTTTTAAGATCATTCATGCATTCATGTTATTGAACCGCATCGCCGCGTACGTTGTTTTATAGATTGATCAATCAAATATGGTCCACACTTCAGGATACGACTCATACGTTCTTCATGTTATGTTATGTCATGACTTATGTATGCTACACGTTATGTATGATATGAAATGTACGAGACAATGTTTTAAGATCATTCATGCATTCATGTTATTCTATTACAAGTTTGTGCCTGTATGCGACTTTATTAGTATGTACTTTGTTATGTTACCAGGTAGAGCATGTTGAGCCTCTAGGCTCACTAGATTTAAATAGTGCAGGTGATGACCCTGTTGAGTATATCACCACTGGCGGTAAGGACATCTGAACGCTTGCTGCAACAGTACCTCATGACCGCATCAATGTTATCTTTTGTTATGATACGCTTTCATTTGTTGGGTTTTAAACATGTTCATTTCAGCATTTTTAGCAGTATGATTTTCAAACAGTACGGTTGAATTTACGACTTAATATATCTATTTGATTTAGTTTTTTAAAGTGACGGTTTAGAAAATGTTTTAAAGGGAACGAGCCACACTTCCAGTTTATGTATTCCGCAAAAATGTTTTAAAAAAAAATTTTCTAGATTCTGTTTCGTTTCAGCACTATTAATATCTCTGAGCTACTATGTTCTTATGTGATCTACTTCCAGTGAGATCTGCACACTCGATTAAATTATTAGAAACATAATAACAAGTTTTGTGTTCAACAAAATTAAAATCTGATATGTTTCCAGACATTATTTTTGCTAGTTGGCATTACATATAAAACACTAGGGTAAAATTTTATGTTGCAATATAATTCAAAACACACACACACACATATCTGATATGTCTAAATTAAACTTTAGTTCCATCTTGATATGATATGTTCTGCTTTCAAGTTGAACCTCTACTCCAATCAGACGTTTTCAAACATTTGAAGATGAGATGGATTGGGAGGAGTTGGACTGCACGGAGGTGGATTGTGCAGAAGTGAACTGTAGTACTGTACGGAGGTGGACCGTGGGGAGTTGGAATGCAGGGAGGTAGACTGTGGGGAGGTGGACTATGGGGAGGTGGATTGCAGGGAGATGGACTGCGACGAGGTTGACTGAGAGGCAACTGTGCATCCGCCAAAGAATGTTGCTGCACACTACTTTCAGTTTACGGCTCATCAACTCCGACATACATCGTGCCACTATGCATTCATTTGAAATATCAAAATCTCCCGAAAGATAATGCGTAAATAACAACTCCGCAACGATCTGCATAAGCATTCCAGAGATATCCCCCGAAAGATAATGCAAACATAACTTTCAAGAAGTCGAATTCAATACTTACCTCAAATCATTATACGGTAGTGACATCATTTAGCGAATGTGAATGTTTCTTATGTCATTTCCTCGTCATCCAATATCATATTCGGGACAGTGAGACATCTACCTCGTTTCTATGAGTTGTAAAAGTCTCACCGACATCATTAAATACTTCATATGTAAAATCGCCTCACCAATGCCATTAATAATTCATATACCAAAATCTTAAAAATAAATACATCTTATATTAGAACGAGACATATATCATTTAAATAATTAATTTTGTAGCAACATATAATATTTATATATTGACATGTTTTCCCTGTTAGACAAGACACTGCCACAGATCTCGCAGACCACCGGGAAATCATGGTGAAAGCTGTTGTTGGAGACGAAACGCAGCTGAAATTGACCGAGAACCGCCTCACTGGCTCCGGCCTCCCGTCCGAGGTTTCGTGGGATTCAGAATTTTCATTACTTGGCATTGGATTTGTTGTTTGTTTACGGTTGTTTAATTTTGAATGTTGGTTCTTGTGTTTTTACAGGTAGGGCTTGTCATCGGGAAGCTGAGTCCAAAGTTGGATAAAGGTTTCGTGTATGATTTGGTGCCGACTCCACCAAACGATGCCGGTGATCCGCCGTGTTCGGTCGTCGGTGGCGCTGGGGAAAATGACAAAAATAAAAAGAAGAATGCAGCCAAATCTAAATCTCAACCTGAGGCTTCAGCTCTCTTTATTGATATCGACTGGGTTTCAGAGCACGCTCGCCAGGTTGAATATCAGTTTTCAGCTCTCGTTGTCTTTTTACTTCTGCTAATTGATTATCTTCTTCTGTCTTGATCGTTTTGCCTTTTTTTTTTTTTTTTGCTTTGATTTGATTGCTTAGACGATTCAATGGACATGATGGTATCATCTGGCCGACGAAGGCCAAAAAAAGCAAAAAATAATGAAGACTTTGGAAGCGAATACCTTTTAGTGTCTGGTTGCGATTGTCCCTAAAAAATTGACAACCACGTGCAATCATCCAATTAATAACTGAACCTTGTTCAATAGTTGCATTCTTTATTGAGTGTAACTCTCCACAAGTTAACGTGGGTTTTAGGAAAGAATATGATAACAATTTTGAACTTCCTTCAACCCACTCTCGACTGGGCTTTGCAAGAATTATCTAGACCTATTCCTTGACATTCATTTTTATTCCGTTTTATGTTAGACTAGATTGCTATTCCTAATTACTTCCACAATTTAAACTTTAGCTGTTACTTTTTGTTGAAGGTGGTCTAGGTTTTAATGATGTCCTCTCGGATTTTCGTTCTAGGTTTCAAGGATGCTATTGGGTGGCATGAAGGTTGTTGGTATCTACATTTGGGCCAATGAAATCTCATTCAAAAATTCATTAATAACACTATGCCAGGTTTTTGTTGATTCTTGCGGATACTTATATTCATCATTTTGTGCTATTTGTGAATGCGCAGGAGGGTTTAGTTGTAGCTGCTACTGCTCAGGCTTATTTTATTAGTAGTTCTGACTACATAGTTACCAAGAACTTCTCTCTTCCTTCCTAAACCTCTGTGTATGTGCATGCAGCATGCATCTCGTTTGTTTGATTCTGCTCACTTTACTAAAGTTGTTAACTTTGAACTTCTGTATCAGATTACATAGAGGCAGCATTTCTTTTTTGCAAAAATCATGTGAAATCGATGCTCTGGTTGATACCTTAGCACCACAAGTTTAAATATGTGATCTACATACATGATATACATCACCTCCACATTAACAAACTACACTCGAAAACTGTTCTGCATGTGTACACAATTTTCTATTGCTGGCTTAAAATGAGCAACTATGTAGAAGCGATGTTCTTTCTGCTCACGGGTGTTGACAGCCTCCAGGATAAATAAGCTGACAGGCCAAGTCTGCTGTTACTGTTTATAGCTGTTATGAATTTGAACAATCTAATTTATTTTTTGTACATAATGATCATTTATGTTGGTTACAGACTGTTAAAGGGGTTGCAGCAGCTGCAGCTTCTTCAGTCACAACTGATCAGAGTGGGAGACTTCTCATTCATATTAGTTATAGCCCTCTGAGGTAACCTTTTCGTACCTCATCTTCCCTTTGAGATATTACATTTGTGAGATTTGATAAAGTGGGTAAAGCTTGTGTTTCAGGTGGACTTGTCGAAATTGTTCATTGTCAGACAACGTCTCTTCTAGCAGTTTACGGCCTTGTGATTTTAAAATGGGCAAGATCTTAGGTTCCCTTCAAACGTTCAGATGCACGTACACTTTTGATGTAAGGTGTTGCTATCACTCTTATCTATTATGTTGATTCGTTCTGGATCACTGTGCTAAAGACCTTATTATGTCATAGTGTATAAATGCCAGATATATCCTTATATTATTCGATATCAAGTCACTTGTGTGCTCGTCTTGGAGAGAGGACGCTGCAGAATCTTCTCTAGTTCTTATTCAGTCTTTCTCGTGCATTAGGTTCCTGTCCTTAATGTACAAACAGTGGGATGCTCATTATCCATTTTGATACATGCATCACAATGTCGTATTAATCTCAGATTCCCCAACCTCAGCATATTCAGATGTTTGAAGTTTTTTGTTCAATGGCAGTAATCTGATGTGCAGTGGTTTTTTGCATCTTAAGTGAAATAATAAATGAGACATGTGACTGACTATTTCTTCAGCTGAAACTATTTTCTATTTCCAGCACAGTCATGACTTTTCTGAGTTTTGCCCTTTGTAGCAATGCAAATATATGGTTGGAAATTTTGGTTCCGACAGCATTTTATTTATACATTTCAGAACGTTTGATTATAAAAATTGGTAACTGAAGGTGATTGTTATCTTTTGCCATTGCCACTTATAATTAAGTTACATGTGGCCATTTAAAGTCACACAAATTGCTGTATGTTTGAGCTCTTCTAAATTTTCGTTTGTTGCTCCTTCAGACTTCAGTATGTGATTCTGGCCGATCAAACCTTTATGTTAGTTTTTCTTGTTTGTGAGTTTTTCTCCAAGTGTACCTCTATCAGTCTAAATTTAATTCTTTGATCTGGTGAGACATTTTCTCTTTGGATCAAATCGTACATAGATTGATTTAATGATCACAAAAAAGACCTCCTAGTAGTCATGTGCATTTTAAACTTGTGGATTTTGATCACAAAAAGTTTAACCTCCTAGTAATCATGTGCATTTTGAACTTGTGGATTTTTGCTCTCTGTTTACTGGAATTTGTTGTTAATTGAAGTGAAAAACCCTTTCAAAAAAAATATTTAGATGAATGCTTGCTGAAGTGATTTATGTGTAAGCTCTAATATGGTATTCAAGCTTTGATTTTAGATGGATGTTTGTCTATTGCTCATATCTGGTTATTTTGAACTCAATAATTCTAGGATGCCCATAGTGCACGAGGAGGGGTTGGATGTCAAAAGGTTTGCTGATGTTCTTCGTGATGGAATCATGATCCATGCCAAGGAGCTTGCGGGTGCAAAGGCTTTGATTGATGGAAAAGTGGTAATCTCACTCTCACTTTCAATGTTTCTTTTGGGCATTTAAAATTAGTCACAAAATGTATGAACATGACGTAACGGGAAGGTGTAGTGAGGAACTATAAAACCTTGAGTGAGAACATCTGGAAGTTGATAACCTATCTTAAGGATTAGAATGTAAATGAGTTCAGATTAGATCTTCTCCATGATGAGATGCTTCTCCCCGTTTCTGTTTTTTGTGATGGCATCCCAATGCAAGTGGTACTGGAATAGCTAATGTGATGCCTCTATTAGCCTGATGATCCTTGAACTGAGACAAGTCGACTGCGTGTACCTCACATTGTATCACAATTCCGACACGCCAGAGTACAATTCATTATTGCAGGCTTCTGTATTTGTCAATATGGCCCAATCTGCATTATGCTCACTTCTATTATTGTTATTTGAACATGATTTTCATACAAAATCAAAACTGAATGATATGAGATAAAAGTCAGAGGTCTAAAGTTTCGGCAGAACTATTTTGGTCCTTCCAGCCAAGATAAAATAGGAAGGATCAAACCAATTTCTGCAGCTGCTGGCGAGCAATAACTCTGTCTCCCACCCGCTAATCCTGTGGTTTATCTTTCTCCCTAAGTTACTAAATTACTTTGATTCTGCTATCACTAATTTTTTCATTTTCATCTTTCTTCCCTTGGGTGTGGTAGGTCACTGATGACGAGTTGTGTGCATCTGAGAGTTTTCATGAAGTTGAATTTCTTCTACCTCTGTTGCAAGATAAGTACACAGAATGTATGTTTTAGTCTTATATTCTAAACTGAATCACTTTAAAATCATTAATTTTATTAATTTATATATCTATATTAGTATTTTTTTTTTGTTTGGAAAAAGCAGGTGATCAAAGAGACGTTCTTGGTTTACTTCTGTTTGGTGGTTCTGTATGTTCTCTTGCATACTTGAATTCGAAGGAACCTATTTCGCAAGCTTTGATTGATATAAAGGTAGCTCCATCTTGTTACATTTTCAGAGAAGAAGATCTTTATGCTTTGTGAATGCCAGAAAAATCTTTTTATAATCTTTATGCAATTGACAAAACATTTTTATCATGTGATAGACAACTTATTGTCGGCTACTCAAAACTTTTTACACTTGGCCTTATCATTTTTCATTTCACCACCAACTTTCGTTCTTCCCAATTTGTTCATTCATGATTCTCTCTATGATTGCTGTTTGTACAAATTATGAATCATGTCAGTGATAAGGTTCATGAAACTTGTAGCACAAAAGGAAATGGAGATAGAGATTATTAAGTTTTTCCTCCGAGTGACTAATTATGTTTATCTGGCTACCATATTGTGATCTCGGGTCTTTTTGTGATCAGGAGGATATCATAAAGAGTTTGGTGAGTAGAGTAGACATTATGTGTGATGAAGCTGACAGAGAAATGGAATCTGTCGCCAGTGATATTCAGGGAACAGTCAACCTAATATCAACAGATAAATGTGTACCAAAGTTAGACCTTCAAGTGCAAAGGTGTCACATCTTGAATCATTATAGCAGTTTAATTATCTCTGAATCAGTTTTAAACCAGTTCTACATTTCTACTTCTTTTCGTCAATTAGTTGCTTAGTTCTGTGCACTCAATTCACCAGCTCCCTGTTGCTAGTTAAAAATCTTTATTTCATTCACACCTTACCTGTCGCAGACTGTTTTTATGAAGTGTTATGTCATATGTACAATGAAGATTATACATATGGTTAAACATTGACTTTTGAAATTATAAAACTATCACTAATGAACTTAAATTTAAACAACTCTAATAAAAGTGCATTGGTATATTTTTGTAAATTCAAAAGGTAATTTATATTCTAGTTCTGGAAAACAACAAATTAAAAATGCATCTATTGCTTCGACTGTTGGCACATTGACCCTTTTTTCCCTGTAAGCTTTTTTTGACGAGGCAAAATTTCAAGATTTATTTGCTTATTTATGTGTGTTGGAAATGGCGTATCGGAAATGGAAATACTTGAGCTTTTAATTTCAAATTCATCAAAATTTTCACAGAATTGGATTTTTCTAAACTGTCAGAGCCGAGTTAAGAAGTTTGTTGTCACATAATAGTATGCCTTTGGGTTTTAATATTACTTCTCAGAAAATGAATTTGGTTTTAGCAAAATAATTGGTCACAATTTATGGCTATAGTGTATTATACATCACATGCTAATTTCAGTCATATAATCTTGTTTGGGATGGCAGCTTTGGGTTCTCTGAACAGACTTAACTGTTAATTATATGTGCCCTGACAGAAAACATTGCATTCTATCATTTCCTCGAAGAGTACTTGTTCCATGGCTCGAGGGCACTTACATATGTGATTATATTCAACCATCTGAAACTGTTGAGGTTTGTTACCATGCCTATTATTAATAAACAGTTTCCATAACTTGATTTGCTGGAGTAAATGATGCTATACAGTATCAAGCACTTGCGGACACTTGCAGAGATACTTAAGAATAGATCGCTTAAGAGTGATAAATTATTGTTTGCAAACTCTATTAATATTTCTGCATATATGTATTTTATAGACAAACGCCACTCCCATAACAAGGATGTTTTAGTATCGCAGTGATTGTGAATCACTTGACTAAGAGCTCATTCTTCATTTTTAGAATGATGCTCCATTTCTAAGACTTCAATAGGTGTCTGAGATACTTGGCCAGGTCATGTTGGCTCACATGACGCTCGTCTAGTTACTTTTTCTGTTTCTTGCATTCAATTCAACATATTATTGAGATGGAAAATTTATCCTCCACCTTCAATAGAGAAACTGTGTTATACCTAGAGCTTTCATTTTCTTGCTAAAGATCGGGGTTTTTGAAAATGCTGCAACATCAAGAGAATAGCCACAAAACTGGGAGCTCTATGGAGGAAAGCTCCTTTTGCATATGTAAACCCTGCTAGGATAAAGTAGTTGTGTATCTATATTAGTACATATTGTTTTGATGCGTTCAATTTTTTATATATTTGATGAATTTTTTCTACTTTTATAACTTAACTACTCTCCAGGTTCCGACATTATAATAGAGCTTTCGATCTATAATATAACAATATATCTTTTGAAAATATTTTTTTTATTAAAGACAATATAGTGGATTATTTCAGATGTTTAAAGATGTTACTGTTTCAGCATGATAAAACTTAAGCACACAGCAAAATGTGTGCAGTATTACAAATATGTTTCGAAAAATAGGTAGGACTAAACAGCTTAGTACTATTAGTTTAAATCTCTTTTTCTCTTCTATAATTTCAGGCTCTCAAAGCTCACTGCAATGAGCTAATGTCTATAGAAGTTCCAACAGATGCATCGGAGATCTTAGAGCCAGAATCTGAAACTCCATTTGTGGTGGCTCCAAGTACTCTATCGTTTTGGAGCATAGTATCGGGTTCATCATCATCTAAGTTGGATAATTCACTGGCAAAGAATAACAGGGACAAAGCAAATGAGAAATCCAGTGAGTCGGCTGATTACACCATGGTGAAACTATCTCTGCTGATTCTAATTGTCTCTATTATACTTGGGCTAGCGGTGAATGCTCTGCGGGCCTCGTAGTATATTCTAGTAAAGGTTAATTGTTTTTGGAAGCCTGTAATGTTGACAGTTGGTAGATTACATGAGTGCTCTCTGGGTTTTTTGTTTTGGTTGTCTACTACTAAATCTCACCAAGCACTTGAAGAGTACGTTGTAGAGATGGATTATTTACCAATACAAAAAAATGGCATTCAAATAGTGACTTGAGAAAGCTGTTCAAAGTGCACACTTTGGTGGTCTGAAATGTCTTGAGAAAAGATCGGATATCTACTGCCCGATGTTTTGCCTATGTTGGGAAATGAAGGACCTTTCTTGGTAAAACCAACTGGATATCTTTCATTTTATCTGTATTCATCTTGTTTTTACTTTGGTTTATCTATTAAAATGGTATTACTTCAAGCTTTAGATGGATAACACTCGTTTGGTTCAACCATAGATGCCGTGGTTATTTCTTTTTTGATTGCTTCATTTTCCTCATGTATGTTTTAATTGTTTATATTGTGTCCAAATAACCCAGCCAACCATGGAATTAGATGTTTAGTTTGCAAGCATTTGATTATTGTTGATGGAGAACTTACACTATTTGATGTTGCATGTTATAGTCATGACCCCAACCTTTTGAATTGGAAGCTAATTATAGTTCGAGAAGTTAGAGAACAGTATGGTAAGCATTAAAACACAAATTAACAGAAAGGCGTTCAGGTACAGTACAAAAAACAAAATAAAAACAAATTTGAAATCTTTAAGGTAAATGTACAATATACTGGTTTGACGGGGTTACCGTGTAGTAACGCGTGCAAATCAAAACTAAGACTTTCAGAGTTTAACATCAATGGGGAATGTGATTAATCATGTGCAATAAACATTATATGGTATTAAAGAATGGTGACATGCACCACTCAAGACAATGAGTAGTTCTCCACTTATTCATAGTTGAAGACCGAGTCCCGGCAAAAAGCTCTATAGAAGGCAAGAGCAGATGTACATTTCACTTCTGAGTTTGCTCTACCTTAGCTCTAATCTTCTGCTCCATCACAGATATTTCAGTTTCAAGGTTGAACATTCGATTAAGAGCATACATATTCTCAAGCGTTTCGCTCAAAGTACGGCTATCACTCCCATCACACCTTAGATGCTGCATGGGGCCATGTAGCAGCTTGTTTACAATGCCTCTGCTAAGATCATCAACAGCCTTCTGCGACTTCTTCGGAACTTCATCACCCATTTTCGACAAACATTTTTCGACCTCTGCAGCTCTTATTTTCTCAGCATAAGCCCTTAACTTCTTGATGGTTGGAACAGTTTCTAGTGAATCACGCCAGGCTTCAAATTGTTTTGATTCCTCAGTGATAATTTCTTGAGCTTCCATTGCTTTACGTAGTCGATCCTCTTTATTTGCAGCCACAACCTCCTTAAGATCATCCACGTTGTACACTCGTGAACCCTCGTGCTCGTTGACACACGCACCAACGTTTCTTGGAACAGAAATGTCGATAAAAAGTCTCAAGCCACCAACATTTGCACCCACCGATGGAAGGTCGACAACATGCTCTTTAACAAAAAGAGGAACTTCAGATGCAGTGCTGGTAAAAATCACATCAGCTTCAGCTGCACAGTCAAGCATTTCATTTAGGGGTTTGTACACTATTTCAACATCTTTAATCTCCTCACGTATGGCAGCAACTTTTTCTTCGCTTCTGTTCACTACCACCATCTTTGTGCACCCCTTGGCCGCCAGGTGCTTGATCACAAGCTTGCCCATCTTTCCTGCTCCAATTACTAAAATCCTAGAAGTGGCATGGGAGGATTCGGGAAGCTTCATCAAAGCCAATTCCACAGCAGCTGAACTAACGGAAACTGCCCCAGCGGCTATGTTGGTTTCAGTTCTAACCCTCTTTCCGACAGTGATTGCATGCTTAAAGAGACCACTTATATTCCTTCCAAAGCCCACAACCCCTTGGCCAACTTTAACCACTTGTTTCACTTGTGCTAGGATTTGACCTTCACCTAAAACCAATGAATCTAGCCCTGATGACACTTCAAAAATGTGCTGGGTTGCATCTTTGTCAAAGAGCAAAAACCTGTGCTTGCAGATCTCTGAAACTGGAATTCCACTAATCTACACAAAGCACACATCTTATGAGCATGGACATGGTAATAAAAAGCAATTAAAAACACACTAGATAAGATGTGCTGGTATGAGATAAGAACAAAGGAAACACATTTGACACGTTCCTCCTACATTGTTTAATCTACTGGTTAGAAAGAATTGATTTTACATTGGGATAAATTCACAGAAACTCTCCAGAAATAAAGGAAAAAGGTACTCAAAATTTTCATTTGCATGTTCGCTGTTTTGGGATCCTTGCTTATTATATATCCCTTTAGTTTTTTTTTTTTAAAGCAAATGAAAGTGTAATTTTTGTTCTTTTCACGAAAACTATCATAATTGCTTTATCCTTATTTCTTGTACACTAAGTTCTATACGTGATCAATAAACTTTAAGGTAACCATGGATTCCTTGGAGAAAACAAGTTCTAACAACTTACCTTAGACATCCATTCAGTCACTTCTTTGATTCCTCGGTGCCTGGAGAGAGCTAAAACATATATTTCCATTCTGTTACAGGTACTAAGGACAGCAGCCTCTTCAATATGATTCAAATTGCACAGCTCTCCAATAGCTCTAGGCCACTCCGCTTCAGGGACAGCAAGTTTTTCCCGCATTTCGACAGGCGCGGTGTGGATACTGAGACCAATGACTATAATACTGCTCTTTTCTTTCGTATATCCTGGACCAAATCAAGAAAATAATTGCGTCTACGATAAATGATCGATGAAATAGGAATCATGAGCACCCAATTCCACTTCGAGATCAGATTTCAATGAAAAAAAAAGGTACATACGGTCAGCGGCGGAATTCCTGAGATGCTCCAGAGCGGAGAGGCTCGAAGCCAGACCAGAAGACGAAGCCGCATTGGTGGAATCCAGTTGACCCAAAATATCGGCTACAGCCTCACACCTCAAATTCCCCGAGTATCCCCTCCTATTCAGCGAAGCTCGACGTTTTCCAGGAGTCCCCGGCTTGCCGATCAAGCCAACAGGAGGCGTGGATGCTGAGGCGACCGAAGCCGTAGCCGCACTGCCGATCAACAGATTCTCCAGCTTCGCAGCTACAAACGCACTTGAAACAGCCATCGCCGCCGGAGATTCCGATTACCTCGGCCCGAGTCAGCTCCAACAACCCAGCAAAGGCCCAAAAAGATAGAATTCTCGCGGGATTTTGAGCGTGTGTTCGTGCATTGATCTTGATTGGAACTGAAGAGAGTCGCTATTTTTTGGAGGGTTGGGGGAATGGATTTCAATCGACTCTGATTGGTCAGTTAAACACGTTTTTTATCCAAAAGATTGCGTCTCACCACAACTACAAACTTGTCCACGTCATCACACTCCCATGCGGGACCCACGTTCTTTTTTCCTAACTTGATGCTATCTCCGCCTCTCATCATAATTTATTTTTGTAACTTTTCGTTTTTGGAGTGACATTTTTCAAGTTGTGGGGGGTATGAAAGCCTTTTCTTGTAGGAAATTGATGTAGCCAAATTACCTCAGTCGATGAGCAAACATCACCACGTCGAGGAGCTCGGGAACATCGGGCAACTGGGGACTGGATTGTGCTTCTCCTTGTTGTCTGCAACCACAAATAACCGGTCAGAGGGCGTCGGAAGTGTGTCCGACGAAGCCCCTCCGATGCTTAAATCAGGCAGTGCGCGCGAGAGAAAAGAGAGCAAATATGTGCTGGGTGCAAAAGTGTGCAAGAATGAGTGTGTATAATAAGGAAGCATACCTGGTATTTATAGAGGGGCTAAGGCGGTGAGGAGAGAATATCTCGGCGGATATTCTCCGTGATCCTCGGGATCCTCTCACTAAATAAGAAAAGGTGTATCGACCTAGGATTCTTCAAATAAGGAAAGACGTATCCATGCTGGATTCGTTTGCACAAGGGAAGACGTACCCCAGTGGGACTCTTCACCACGTCGAGATAATCTCCTCGGGAGATGTTCTCGAGCTGAGCATGGGTTCTCAGGCAAGGGTCCCGATCTTGATGACTGTCCTCGGGAGATTCCCACTCTTGATGGCGTATGTCGAGGCTCTGGATGAGTTGCTCGGTCCTCGGGTCCCGAGGTGACTATGGGGGGCATCAGGAATATCCTCCGCCGCGAGTCCTAAACGAAGGATTGAAGTATAGGAGTGAATGTACCAGAGGTCGGGACCCGAGGTGAAATGCACAAACCTGGGGAAATCCTCGCGACGATGTATTCTGACCGTTGATAAAGAGACACGTGGACGGCGGGATTGAGGTCGGGTTGTGTTTTCGGAAGAAAACCATAATCCGCGTGACCTTGTCTCCCAAACCGTTAATAAGATTTCAGCGAACGGTCGAGATCGAGGGGGCCTGACGCCCGAGGTGACGGTTGAAGTTCCCTAGGTGATCTAGGCCGTTGATGAGCGTGAGATCGGACAGTTGTGATTCCCCTAGTCTTCCTATAAATATGCGACAATTCTCGTTTCATTTCTCACTTTCATTTCCCATCGTAGCGTTAATCTGTCGAAATTCTCTCTCGCTCCCGAGCACTTGAGTTGTTTTCCCGAACTCTCATTTCCAATCTCGTAAGTACATCTCCCGAAATATCTTTCTCTACTTAGAGTGTAGTCAGGAGTGTAGCCAATTCGATAGACAGCGTCCATGAGAGTCCCGAGATCAAGGAGCCTTGGCTCCCTGACCAAGCCGAGCTAGGGTCTTCGAGAGCCCCCTGGTATGAGGAGAAATCCTCCAACCTTAGGCCGTCGGACATCTGCTTCATCAAGGAGAAGGGGGGATGTCCGATGAGTTTGAAGTAGTCTTGCCTGGCCCGAGAAGAGGGCTCATCGTCCTTCTCGGGACTTCCACACCTTTTATGTTAACCAGCTGGAGATGGGTCTCCGGTTTCCTCTCCCGAGGTTCATCGTTGTCCTCTGCCAGCATATTAAGATAAGCCCAAGCCAATTAGCCCCCAAATCATACAGCTTCCTCCTAGCCTTGGGCGTACTCCTCCGTTACCACAATCTTCCCCTTGTCTCTTACGTTCTCATGCAACTGGTCCAGGTCAAGAGACTAGGACCGGGGAAATTTTACCTCTCCCACAAGGGGGATCATGCGTTTATCAAGGGGAACCCGAGCTCCCACAAGGGTTGGATGAGCCGGTTCTTCTTTGTGAAACGGGTTGGGAAGAAGAGGGACCACTGGAAATGCGAGATGTCCTGGCGGGACAACATGTACACCCCGACTCCCCGAACCCCCGATCGGTCCCTGAACTTGGCCTCCTTCCTTGATGTCATGCGCGATAAGAGCTATAACGCTCCCGAGCTTATCCAGGAAGATCTTCTATGTTTCTTCGGGTTTAGCAGGAGGGGGGTCGAGCTGGTCGGGGACCTCGGTATAGTCGTGTCTTGCCTTAGCTGTGTCCTTATGTATACCCGAGCTCATGCTTTGACACTTACCTTGTTCCTTATTTTGTAGACGAACGAATGGACAAAGAAGAGATGCTGAAGGCTCTGGAGGAGGCTGAGGCGGCCTCCTCGGGGGCAGCCGCTCCCCCGATGGCGGCGAAGAAAAGGAAGGCCTCCACTCCCGCGGATAAGGAGGCCCGACGCCAGAGGAAGAAGAAGTGGGCCTCCACTTCGGAGACGCGTCCTGCCCCCACCACTAAAAAGGGCCGGGCCCCGATGCCCCCGATCACAACGATCGAGGAGCGTCCCGACACGCCGCCGGTCATTACGACTCCTGAGGCCTCTTCCCCGAAGAGGGGGCCGACGACGAAAGCGGGTCCTGGGCGAGTCCCTCCTCTTAACTTCTTCGAGAACTCGCTGGTGGTGTCCCCATCTGGGGTCGTGGCCACCAATCTTCTCTGCCACATCGCCCCAGATCGGGACGTCGATCGATTGTTGGGCGCCAGCAATGCGGAGGTTGTGGGCCTATTTTCGTCCAACCTTGCAGCGGTATACTCCTGATCTTCCCGAGTTTTTGTCTCCCGCATATGCTAGTATTTATTTTGACGTTTGATTCTTATGCAGGCCCTGGCCTAGGGAGGCGAGGTGATAAAACGCCTCACCCGAGCCCAGCGAGAGGCGGGCGACCTCCGCCGTAGATTTGAGGACACATCCGAGCATTGCACCGAGCTCGAGACACGGCTGGTGGAGGTGGAGGCTGCTCGGGTCGAGGAGGCGAGGGCTGCCGAAGCGCATTTGGCGGCTTTGGAGGCTCGGGGGCTGAGGTTGGAGGCCGAGAAGAAGTCCCTAGCGTCCGAGAAGAAGGCCCTCGAGGTTGAGAAAGCGGTGTTGATGGCTGAGCTCGCCGAGACCAAGGCCCGTGCTGAGGAAGAGGCCGAGCATCTGAGGAGCGAGGCTACCAATGCATGGGATCTCGGCAAGGAAGCTTTCCTGAAGTCTTCCGAGTTCGGCTCCCTGTGCGCGAAGAAGGCCTTGGGTTACTCCAAGGTTGGCTTCTCAGGCTACTTGGCTCAGTTCCGAGCCAATGGCTATGAGCACCCGGCTTCCTTCCTCGATTATAAGAAGGCTTTGGCGGACATGTCCGACGAAGAAGAGGCCGAGGAGGAGGAGGAAGAGGAAGAGCAAGCCGACGCTACTCCCCCAAACTCCCATAGGCCTTAGTTGTATTTACATTTTGCAATCCCTTGTAACTTTTATCGTTTAATGAAATCTTATTTCTCGTTTTGTCTCACTTATTTTCTCCCGAGCTCTTAATTTGCCATGCCAATGCTTAAGCACGAATCGGGGTAACCCGACCATTCCATCGCGTATAATATGAGTCATCCCAGAATTGAAATAATCATATCTAATCGAACAAAATAGCCCGAGCTCTCCCCAGTGAACGGAAGCTGTTAAGTGTTAGTATCTACGAAGCCGTGATTGTCAAGGGCGAAGCCCGAGCAAGGAATGATGTTTGTCCACGAATCGGGGTAACCCGACCATTCCATCGCGTATAATATGAGTCATCCCAGAATTGAAATAATCATATCTAATCGAACAAAATAGCCCGAGCTCTCCCCAGTGAACGGAAGCTGTTAAGTGTTAGTATCTACGAAGCCGTGATTGTCAAGGGCGAAGCCCGAGCAAGGAATGATGTTTGTCCCTTCCGAATTACCCTACTGTAGGTTCGTTGCCTTAGCGAATCGAGCCTTTCATGCTCGATGGGCACTGCCACCCGAGGCGGTGTCAGTGCAAAACTGGACTTAGGTACCGAGCTGGTCGGGCTCATATGTTTGCGTAGAAGAGCTACGCAAGGTGGTGGCCAGTGCGGAACTGGGCTTAGGTACTCAAGTGGGATTGCCATCCGAGGAGGTGTCAGTGCGGAACTGGGCTTAGATGCCGAGCTGGTCGGGCTTATTTGTTTGCTTAGAAGAGCTACGCGAAGTGGTGGCCAGTGTGGAACTGGGCTTAAATGCTCAAGTGGAGTTGCCACCTGAGGAGGTCCAAGTGCGGAACTGGACTTTGAGTGCGGAGCTGATCGGGCTTATTTGTTTGCATAGAAGAGCTACGTGAAGTGGTGGCCAGTGCGGAACTGAGCTTAAGTGCTCAAGTGGGATTGCCACCCGAGAGGTGCCAGTGCGGAACTGTGCTTTGAGTGCCGAGCTGGTCGGGCTTATTTGTTTGCGTAGAAGAGCTACGCGAAGTGGTGGCCAGTGCGGAAATGAGATTAAGTGCTCAAGTGGGGTTGCCACCCGAAGAGGTGCCAGTGCAGAACTAGGCTTTGAGTGCCGAGCTGATCGGGCTTATGTGCTCGAGTGGGATTGCCACCCGAGGTGTTTGATAGTAAAGACCATAGGTTGAGTGAAAAAAAACTTCTATTCCATAAAGTAGCTTTTACAAACGGTAGCTGAGCAAGATGCATTACAAATAATAAAGGAGAAGAACCTAAGCATAATACTTCCGGAGATGAATAACATTCCACGGTCGATGTCATCTCTTTCCTTGCGCGTCCTCCAAATAATAAGCAGCGCTTCCTGCTTTCCCGACCACTTTGTATGGCCCTTGGCACTTGGGATCCAACTTTCCTCTATCTCCCTGATACTGTATCTTTCTCCAGACAATGTCACCAAATTCATACTTCTGAGGCCTAACTCTCTTGTTATAAGCCTGCTCCATTCTCCTCTGGTAGTCTGATAAGTGCATGGCTGCCCGGGCTCTTCTCTCCTCGAGGTGATCCATCTCGAGGCCCCTTATCTCTCTGTTATCCTCTGCATATTCCATGACCCGAAGACTATCCTGACCGATCTCAGCTGGTAGAAGTGCTTCTGTACCATATACCATGCAATAGGGCGTTTCGTCAGTAGATGCTCGAGTAGTCGTCCGATAAGCCCAGAGCACACTTGGTAGTTCATCCGCCCATCTTCCTCGGGCTAAGTCCAACCGTGCTTTCAGGGCTTGCACGATGGTTCGATTAGTGACCTCTACTTGTTCATTGCTTTGAGGATAGGCTACCGATGTGAAGATTTGCTCGATCTTCAACTCTTGACACCAAGCCCGAACTTTTGCTCCACAGAACTGTCTCACATTGTCAAAGATGAGTCTCCGAGGTCTTCCAAAGCGGTACATGATATTCTTCCATATGAACTTCAATACCTCGGCCTCGGATATCCTTGCTAAGGGTTCTGCCTCCATCCACTTAGAAAAATAATCCACAGCAACCAATAAGAATTTCCTTTGGCCTCCAGTCGGTGGGAAAGGTCCCACGATATCCATACCCCACTGATCAAACGGGCACGAGGAAATGATGGTTCTCAAGAGCTCGGCCGGCTGCTTATGTACGTTAGCATGCTTCTGGCAGCCTTGGCAAGATCGGACGAGAGTAGTAGCATCATGTTGCATAGTAGGCCAGAAGAAACCAGCGAGTAGAGCCTTTCGAGCCAAGGCCACTGCCCCGAGGTGGTTTCCACAACATCCTTCGTGAATCTCCCTTAGCACATACTTGGCCTCGTCGGGACCCAAGCACTTTAGTAGCGATCGTGAGAAAGACCTTTTGTACAGTTGATCATCCAATATAGCAAAACGCAGTGCTCTGCGCTTGATCTCCCTGGCACGTCGTGGGTCGTCAGGTACAACCCTTCGTAGAATATACTCCAAAATATCATGTCGTCAGTCTGAAGTGGGTACCTGATTCTGCCCGATCTGGTATACTTGCGACAATAGTTCCTTCCCCTGTATCTCCTTTCCTGAGGAGGGAGTGAGAGAGCTGGCCATCCTTGCTAGTTTATCTGCCTTCTCATTGTTTTCCCGAGGTATTTACTCCAGAATTACCTCGGAGAATGTCTCCATCAACTTGTTTAACGCCTCCACGTACTTCACCATTTTATCATTTTTTATGTCGAACTTCCCAGTGCTCTGTTGAATTACCAACTGGGAATCAGAATAGAGTAGCACCCGAGCTATCCCCATGTTCTTTGCTTCTCGGAACCCGATGAGCAAGGCCTCGTATTCCGCTTCATTATTAGAGGCCTTGAAGTCCAGAGTTATCGCCAGACTTGTTTCTTCCCCCCAGAGGGACACCATAACTACCCCGACGCCACTTACCCTCGAGCAAGAAGACCCATCCACATAAACCTTCCACCTCTCTTCTTGCTCGAGGTGTACCGTTTCCGCCAAGAAATCTTCTAATACTTGTGCCTTGATTGCCGCCCGAGGCTTAAATTGTATATCATACTCGCTGAGCTCGGTGACCCATTTGACAAGTCTTCCAGAAGCGTCGGGATGAGAAACAATTTGCCCCAATGCGCTGTTAGTAAGGACAGTGATCGGTGAGAAAAGAAATAAGGCCTGAGACGCCGAGCGGTAATAACCAAAGCCAGAGCCAGCTTCTCTTGTGTAGTATAATTCAGTTCGGCCCCCTTCAGCGCATGGTCTGCAAAATACACTGGTTGGTGTACCTGTACTTTCTCTCGAACTAGAACTGAACTGGCTGCCTACGGAGTGATGGCGAGATATACAAACAACGGTTCCCCGAGCTCTGGATTGTTTAGAACTGGCAACCGCTTCATATATTCTTTCAACTCTTGAAAAGCCTTCTCGCTATGCTCACTCAAACTGTTTGGTCTTGCAGATTATTTTGAAGAAAGGGAGATTTCGGTCAGCTGACCTCGAGATGAATCGGGAGAGAGCAGCAATCCTCTCTATCAACCTTTGTATCTCTTGAATAGTCCGAGGTGGGCACATGGAAGTAAGAGCTCGTACCTTCTCTGGATTAGATTCGATTCCTCGACGAGTCACCATGTAACCCAAGAATTTCCCTGTCCGAGCTCCAAATAGGCACTTCCTGGGATTTAGCTTGATTTGATAATTTTGCAGAGTGCGAAAAGTCTCCTCCACATCGGATATAAAATTATGCTCTTCCCGATACTTAATTAGGATATCGTCGACGTATACCTCGACGTTTCTCCCGATCTGCTCCTTGAAAACTTTATCCATCAATCGTTGGTAAGTCGTCACTGCATTCTTAAGTCCAAAGGGCATAAAAATATAACAGAACGTCTCATCTGCAGTAATGAAGCTAACCTTGCGCTGATCCTCCTCAGCCAGTGGGATTTGGTGATAACCCTGATAAGCATCCAGGAAGCTGAGCAACTCGTGTCCCGAGGTGGAATCGACGAGCTGATCAATTCTGGGAAGAGGATAACAATCCTTGGGGCACGCCTTGTTCAAGTCTCGAAAGTCTATACACATTCTCCACTTCCATGTAGCTTTCGGTACCAGAACAACATTAGATAACCAAGTAGGAAAATGTACCTCTCTGATGTGACCGACTTGTAAGAGGTCATCGACCTGACTCCTGATCACTGCATCCTTCTCGGGCCCGAAGTGTCTTCTTTTCTGTATAACTGGTCGGGAGCCCGAGGAGACATTCAGTCTATGCTCCCTTACTTCGCGCCTGACCCCCTTCAGATCGGACAGGGATCAGGAGAATACATCCTTATTCCTCTCTAGGCACTGGATCAACTGTATCCGCACATCCTCTGGAAGAGTCTTTGCTATCTTTACAACTCCGGCTGAGGGAACGAGGACCACTTCTTCCTCCTCATCATCAGTGGTCAACTGGAACTCATCCCCGACCACATTCACTCCTCTATCTTCCCGAGCCCTACGACAGTATTGGGCCCGAGACTTAGCCGCTTTTTGCTCCACTCTCACCTCCTCAACATAACACTTCCTCTCCATCTTCCGATTTCGTACTCACCCGATCCCAACGAGAGAGGCAACTGAACCATTCCCACTGGCTGCAGAGAATGACATATGAAATCATACAGAGGTGTATTTACGGGCTCCACACGATATTCCCCGAGGTCCATCTGATCCACTGCGCTTTTGAAGAACACATTGACTGATCTACGCGAATCCACAAAGATGCGGGTCACTTCATAGTTTGCAATCATTGCCCGGATAACCAGAGCGTCGTTGTGTGCTTCCACGTCCATAGGTAAATCCTCGGGGCCAAATGAGATGGTGGGCCCCGAGCGCCTTTTCTCAACCTCCATAGTCTCCATCCGACGACATCGAGCCTTCCTCGCCCAATTAGAGTCCCCATAAGTAGGTCCTCCTGATATCATGTTGATAACTCCCCGAGGTTGAGGTGACCTCCTCTCGCCCCGGGAGGGTTGCTAATCCTTTCCCAGAGGTGTTCTCTCCCGATCTGAGGCCCTATTATTGTTTCGCCCACTTTCTTCCCTCCGAGGCCTCTTCTCCCACCGACACGGCCTATCCTCTACTAGCGCCGCTCGTAGGTCGGGATTACTCTGAATAATACGCTCCAACTCTTGATCCAAGAGGCGACACTCTGCAGTAGTGTAACCATAATCCCTGTGAAAATCATAAAACTTGTCTGACCTGGGATTCATCGGGGCCCCGTCACTTCCCCGAGGCCGCTGCACTACTTTTTGCTCATCATAAATCTCCAAAGCTCGAACCTTTCTTACCTTCAGATGTGTCCGAGCGGTGAATTCTCCCAACAACAAAGGGGGTTCTGGCCTAGATGGCCTCAGCTGGGGCCTCTCTATCCGAACATCCCGACCAGACCGA
The DNA here is from genome assembly GCA_001598015.1 of Dorcoceras hygrometricum. Taxonomy (NCBI): domain Eukaryota; kingdom Viridiplantae; phylum Streptophyta; class Magnoliopsida; order Lamiales; family Gesneriaceae; genus Dorcoceras; species Dorcoceras hygrometricum. Next base: position 149,899 of record KQ995674.1, read on the forward strand.
GGTGGTAGTCTCCGTTCACTCCTTCTCGAGGACTATATTTTCTTCACATTAACATACTTTTCGGCCTTAGTAAGAAGCTCATCAAACGTCTTCTGGGGTTTCTTGACCAGGGATTTAAAGAAACCACCCCCTCGCAACCCCTGGGTGAAAGCCCCGATCAAGAGGTCGGGCGTGGCAGATGGCACCTCAATAATAGTCCTTTGAAGCGCCTGATGTACTCCCGAAGAGTCTCCTGTTCCTTTTGCTTCACAGTAAATAGGTTCAGCGTGGTCATTGGCTGTTTCTTGCTGCTAGCAAACTAATGAAGGAAAGCCTGGTCTGAAATCCTGAAAACATTTGATGCTCCCGGTTGGCAGGAAATTAAACCACTGTTGTGCAGCTCGGACCAGAGTGGTGAGAAAGACTCTGCACTTAATAGGATCAGCATATTAATGGAGGAGTGCAGCGTTCTCAAATCGGGACAAATGTTTCTCGGGATCTCCCATCCCGTCATACTCTCCCACATTTGGAAACTTGAAGTGTTGGGGCAGCTCAGCAGCCAATACTTCAGCAGAGAAGGGCACCTCCCGAGCAGGCGGGGGAGGAGGTGCCGAGCTTCTTTGTCATACTCTCCCACATTTGGAAACTTGAAATGCTGGGGCAGCTCAGCAGCCAATACTTCAGCAGAGAAGGGCACCTCCCGAGCAGGCGGGGGAGGAGGTGCCGAGCTTCTTTCTTCCCTTAGACGGCTAACCTCCTCTCGCAACTTCCTGATCTCCTCATATTGTTGATCGGGCTGTGGGCACGACTCGGGTTGATTTGCCAGTATCTGTGCCACCGTGGTTGCACAGTTCAGCTATCTGGGCGACAGTGAGAGTGGGGTTCTCCGACCACTGAGCAGTACTCCCCGTTTTGCTAGTTTCTCCAATACCCTGAGTTCTGTTCCTCTTTGCTGGTATCTTGTCTTTCTTCTACGTTTCGGCGCCAATTGATGTAGCCAAATTACCTCAGCCGACGAGCAAACACCACCACGTCGAGGAGCTCGGGAACGTCGGGCAACTGGAGACTGGATTGTGCTTCTCCTTGTTTTCCGCAACCACAAATAACCGATCATAGGGCGCCGAAAGTGTGTCCGACGAAGCTCATCCGATGCTTAAGTCAGGTAGTGCGCGCGAGAGAAAAGAGAGCAAATATGTGATGGGTGCAAAAATGTGCAAGAATGAGTGTGTGTATAATGAGGGAGCGTACATGGTATTTATAGAGGGGCTAAGGCGGTGAGGAGAGAATATCTCGACGGATATTCTCCGTGATCATCGGGATCCTATCGCTAAATAAGGAAAGGTGTATCGACCTACGATTCTTCAAATAAGGAAAGACGTATCCAGACGGGATTCGTTTGCACAAGGGAAGACGTACCCCGGTGGGACTCTTCACCACGTCGAGATAATGTCCTCGGGAGATGTTCTCGAGCTGAGCATGGGTTCTCAGGCAAGGGTCCTGATCTTGATGACTGTCCTCGGGAGATTCCCACTCTTGATGGCGTATGTCGAGGCTCTGGGAGAGTTGCTCGGTTATCGGGTCCCGAGATGACTATGGGATCAGAAATGTTTTTAAAAAGATATTTTTTTAATTTGGAAATGAAATTTGTAATATTTGGATATCGTAAAACTTATGTTAATTGGATTTTTAAATTCGAGACTCGATCTTAAAAAAATATAGTCGAGAAATGAGTAAAAATATTTGAATCTCATAATTGAGGTATTTGGTTATAAATCCAATCATAACAATCTCCCCCCAACTTGGTCAATTAAATTAGATGTGATAATTATGTTCAAACAAAAATTTATGAGATCGTTTACTGGTTATTTTGTAAGACGTGCTTTTAATCTCGACACCGTTCACGCATAATTTATACTTTTTCATGACAAATATTATCTTTCATCTCAGGGAGGGGCGGATCTATATAGGGTTTCGGATCCCCATAATTTTTTAAAATTTTATTATTATATGTGAAAGTTTTAAAAACATATATATAAATAAACTACCTGAGGCTTTTAAATACACCATAATTTAGCCTAATTGGGTATGATAATTGTTCTTTTTGTTAATTGACTTGGTTCAATTCCAATGTTTATGATTTTCTAATATGTTTTTAGCCACTTGTGTTATGTTTGTCTTTATTAACAATGGTTCAATTCCCCATGTTTATAATTCCAACATGTTGTAGCCACTTGTGTTATATTTATCTTTTTGTTAAACTTTTGTCTTTATAACTAATTAATATTAGACATGAATATATTTCGTTACGAGAAAATCAAACTATGTATTTTAAGTATATTTTGTGAGGGAAAAAAATCTATATCTATATCTATATCTATATCTATATCTATATCTATATCTATATTTATATAATATAATATAAATGCAATATTATATACACGTCCAACGCAAAACTTTATTTTAACGAAGAAAGTTTTACAAGAAAAAATCCATCGTCATCAAGCATTGCAGCCTCATCTAAATATATATATATATATATATATATTTATATCTCCTGTATTTCTCTTTGAAGGAATAAAATTCTATAAACTTCAAAAATTTGAAGGAAAATTGATGTTTTTATTTAATAGGAGACAAGTTAATGTTTGTGTACTAATACTTATCCGTTTCAATTTTAAAATAATTATGTTTGACAATCGATCACGAAAATTGAGGAAGATGATAGGATGAGAATGTTGGAGACTAGTGGTGGAGATTGGTTTTTAAGATTTCAAGAGGAGTCCTTGCCACCAATTTCATGGCAACAAAAAGATAGGGGCAAGATACAAAGAACTATATTCTTAACCTTTTTTGTCCTATTTTTATTATATTATAATTAATAAATCAAACACATATAGTATGCATGGGAAGTGAGATTATAAAAATTATATATTGATCGGATTATTGGTTTCTTCGTTATAAATAATGGAACCTAATTATAATATCCAAAATGTTGTTTGAAAACATAATTTTACAATAGCAATTGTAATATATATATATACGGATCTTATCCTACACAACACACTTTCGCACCTCATTTCCCGACTATCACGTGGCACCATGTGATTGAAGCAACGTTTAAGTTCCACATTTTGTAATGTTTTTTTTTTAATTCAGACTAATCACGTGATGACACATAGTAGTCGGGGAAATCGGACCAATTTACATACTTTCAACCATTGTTTTTGAAATCGGACCGGATCGGACCAATCAGCCCGAATCAACTAATAAATCCGTTTCACCAGTTTGAATGGTCAAGAACCGGTTGAACCGGCCGTCCACAAACAGGTCGTATCGGTTCGATCGTTTCAAGTTTTTTTTTTTTGAAAAAAAAAACCGTTTGCTTATTGTTGTAAAACGTCATAGTAATATTTGGTTATCTTTACATAGTTATTAAGACAGTATACAAATAAATATATTTTTATCTACATATTTTTTTTATATTTAAAAAATTAATATATTATTCATTATATTATATTAATATTTAAAAATATTATGATTCACCCGTAGGCTGAACTAGTTGATCCGATCGAACCGTTTAAAAGTAGATCGATTCGATTATCAGTTCGGTTATAAAAACATTGTTTCCAACAGTAAAATTATATGATTTTTTATTCCCGGCAGAAATTATCAATTGTATAATTAAGTTGTTCTGGATCTGGCCCAATGGACGAGAGAATTTAATCAACGTTTATATATTATCTGCTTTTGCTTGGACCTAAATGAAATTAGTAGGCCCAATCAAGTTTCACTCATATTCAGCCCAACTACAAATGAGGGAGAGAAATAATTTTAACATATACAGATCTGTATATGTGTGTCACCAAATTTCAGGCATGTTCATCTTCAAATATCAATTTTCCCCAAAAAATAAATGGAAAATTTAATAAAATTCTTTTATTTATATCCCAAAATAAACAACCGATAAGGAAATGGAAAGAGATGCCCTTTCATGATCTAGGAAAAGCAGATTATTCACGATTAATTGATGAATTTATGATAGAGTACACACAGGTGTAATGCGAAAAGGCCAAAGTTGTTGATAGAGATGGATGCTTGACCGCAGTATATATTTCTATCTAATGATGCTGGGAGTTTGTTATATGTATATATACAATAAATAATTTTACATGTAGTATATTTCATAGGAATAATTGTCATTGACTAATATTTAATTTATAAGTGTATGAATATCATTAATAACATATTAATGACAAATCAACAGTGGAGACAGATTACAAAGATCTCAGCTGATACGATCTATTCTCATGAACCAGACCTTATCGTGTTCGATCTTACATTAGTTTGTCGACTGCGCAAAGGGATGCTGAAACAGGCACGGGATGCTAACTTCAGGTTGCTTTTCTTTCGCATAGGTGAGCCAGTCTTGTCTAGCTAAGAGAGCCATCTTGAAGCAGGACAGATCACGAAATCCCATTTGGTTGCTAGCAAAGTGAGGGAATTCCTAATGTCTAAACGACATTGTTGTTTACTCTGATCCGGTAGAGGTGATTTTCATTTACCAGTATTTAGGTGGTCTAAATTCCTATGATCGAGTCATTCTTGCCTGGAGTGAGAGCTCAGTCAGAGTTAAGCATGCTAAGAGGCAAGCGAACAGAGTTGCCATACCTTGATTAACTCACCCTTTTCTCAAGCTTATTTTAATGTTTCTAACATATTCTCGTTGCTAATAATAATCTGGAATGTAACTCATCAACCATCGAGAATTAAATTGTTTTACTTTAAAAAAATTATGAATATTTTGTCAATTGATTTACATTTTTTTAACAATGGAAACGTGTTCAGGATCGGAAAAACAATGGTTTGATCTAAATATTGAACAGATTAAGGTATGCTATGTGCAGTGGTATATAATCGATTGAAATTACCCAAAAACCAAAAAGTTTATATGTAATAATGCTATATATATATATATTTATTTATTACTTTTTCGTGCTCTTTGTAGGAAAATTTATATGTAATGCTATATTGATATCCTTATAGTCTTATAGATTATATCGTAAGACCTATTACTTATTTTTCCACAGATAGAATTCAATGATTTATATTTAATTCAGTCCATCCAAATATACAATCCTGGCACCACCTTTATATAAAGGGGGAGACTTGTAGTCACTTTATAATTCAATTAAATTGCTAGTTGACTATATTTAAATATAATATTAAAATCGTAGATCCGTACATGGATGTCCTTTGAAAATAAATTCAACTAATAAATTTTGACAAAATAAGCCACCAATGCTTTAAGAAGGAACTAGTGATAAGTAGCAAGGGAGTTGATAAAATATTATTGGCTTTATTGATTGAGACATTTCTGTAATTCTCGCATCTGGAAGGTGTTATTTTTTTGTTGGCCCAAAACAATAAATTTGAAAGGATAACATGTGATGATGTTTTTCAAGTAATAGTTTGATATGTCATGTGAAAAATAGACATATTTTGTCATGTCGATATTATATGAGAATGAGGATACATAATTAGCTTGTGGGATACTGTTCATGTAAAAACATTAATAAGTTCTTGTAATTCAAAAGTAAAATAAGGTATTGTATGCTCCCAGGGGCGCAGATGAATTGATAGAATTTGGAGTGATGTTGGAGTATTTTCTCCGACTTCACGAGTTCGATTATCTTGTGGAGCATATTTCCCTTAGAAATATTGTGAGGTATGTTGTGAGAGTTGGTTCGTTATATAAGTCCTCTCCCTCAGGCCGATGTCTACTCGTACATATCACCCGATTAAAACCCTGGATGAGCCAATGTGTCTCTGACTTATATAAGAGGTTAGCTCATTAATAAGTTGACCTTTTAAAAAGGAGAATAAGGTATTGTATTTGATAAAATAATAATGTATTTGATTATATATATACACACACTCAGGGCTTTTTACCCTCAACTCAAGGGTTTTTACCCTCTTGTTTCTTTAAGTTCTCTTCTATTCTCTGTCTATGTATACTGTCCTGGGCATCGGAATGATCAAGTCGGGAAGAACCCAATATCCTCTATCCTATGGTTTTCAGAGAAGAGATAATTGAAAAATAAAAATGGAGAAAGCCGATTTAGAGAAAGATCATATGATAAAATTCGGACTATAAATATAATATATCATGCAACGATAAATACTCAGGACAAATAGATATAATGCGATCGTTGTGTATGCAACACTCTTACAACATAATTAACAAATACAAGAGGTACTAAAAAATTCGTTGTCATGCGTGTAAAACACTAAATTTTATCCAAAATTTTAAAAAGTATGACTTGCATAAAATTTCTTTGCGAAAAAAATTATAAGATTAATTAAGCGTAATTGTTTCTTTCATTTCACATATTTCAAAACTTCAGACTCCATTCTCTCCACACGTATCCTGGAAACTATATTGAAAGTTGGCGCAATTTTAGTATTGTTGGATGCAACAGGTGGAATAAACTGAATAAGGTAATAATAAATCTTCGATTGACATACCAAGTAACACGGATCACCCTATTTGAATCTAATATTTTAAATAATATAAATTTAATTAATGTCGATTGCATAGCCTCATTTTATTGCCTATATTATGCGTTGACCTCGTTGATATATATATATATATATTAATGTCATGAAAGTTTTTTTCAATCGATGAGCTACAATCAGGTCAGGAGATCGAGAGCTTTGTTCTCAGGAGCTCTGTCCTTGGGAGCTTTGTTCTCAGGAGCTCTGTCCTCGGGAGTTGTGTAGAGTGAGCGAACGTGAATGTGTTTCTCTTGCTGATTTGCAATCACATAAACTAGTTAAAGGATATCGAAAGTGTTTTTAGTGACACCCCTCTGATGGTCAAGAATAGAAAGCAAGAGTTTATGAAAAGCTAAGAGCTTGTGAGTCACTTGAGCTTTAATAAAGGGGTTTAGCGGCTGTTGCGTGTACGCTACTCGACTAGTGATGTATTTGAGTGGGTCTTACGCTTGACGTTGTTATGAATTGACCACTTTTTGAGATGAGATTATCACCCTTGATTTCTCGAGATGAGACTCATTTAAACTATACACGATGTCATAACTATCGTGTTTAGAACACCAGATCTGGTTCAGACCTCATGCTCCCAATATGATGTGTCAAATAGTCCTCGGGCCTTGGGTCACCAGGTGGGTGCATGAGGTATGAGAATTTAGAATCTAATATTTTCTAATTTGAATAAAATAATTAAAGGAATCCCTTTCATAATTGCCACAAAAAGCTGATAAGTTATTCTCTACAAATTATAACATATTTAATAATAATCGCATTATTATTTTTCTTAAAACCTCACAAAATATCCAGAAGTAATTACAAACCATATATTCCGAAAGATGACAAATAAGTTTTTTTTATTTAGTTAAAGTCCAAAAATTATTACCCACACGAAACTAGATAAGCATACCTGCTCATAATGACGTGATTAAGTATAATTTTATACACACACATCCATGAGCCTGTACAAAAGGGGTGCCAATTTGGACATGTTGAATGGGTTGGGATCGGATTGATGCAAAATAATCTAAAATAAATTTCTCAAACCAAAAACACCCACCCGACCAACCCGATCACAACATACCCAACCCGTTGATGTTTTGATTTATCAAAAAAATAATTAAATAGTTCCCATATGATATTAATAATATTTTATTTAAAATTGTATTCATATTTAAATTTAAATATTATAATAATATTCTGATTAAATTTGAAAGTCAAAAAGTGGAAAATTTGAAATTACTTTCTATACATAAATTTTTCAAAAAATTTCATAAAATAATTATTACATGACAACAATTATGTTAATAGTGTACACTAATATACTTCAAACATACAACATATTGAAGCATAACTATTATTTTTTATAGTTTATGCAAAAATTAATACAAACTTTTACCCGAACCCTATCCAACTTCCAACCTTTAGTTTTCCCAGGTGTTCAACCCGATATACCTCAAGCTCGAGAAATCACCCATCGTAACCCGACTTTTTTCGAATTGAGTTCATAGAGTGTATTATTTTTGACAATCCTGCCTATAAACTTCATATTCATTAAATTTCAACCGGAATTCAATTGAAAATTTCAAGTATATTATTTTACATTTTGAAAATATAAACCAAATTAAATGCATTAATTATTTATTTATTAACATAAACCTCACAACTATAGATAAAATTATATCCAATTGTCATTTTTTTTATCGTTAAACTATTTCCAAGCGTATCAATTCGTGAAGCTGTCACGTTCGAAATAAGAGTCCTATAAGATTATGAATCGGCGGTGTTTATTTAAGTCATATACCAATTTTAAGATATTAAAAAGTAATGCAATTTGGGATGGTCAAAATTGAATATCACAATTCACATACATACATATGATTTTAGATTAGATAATGACGTGTCTCACAGTCATCTTAGAAGAAAAAATGACGAGACCCGAACAAATAAAGTAAAAGACAATTTACTATTTATAATCATCTGATTTCCAATCCCAAAATTTGCCAATGTTATGGGTAATATTACTATTGTAATTTCTCCTAAAATAATGCGATATTTCATAACAAGAAACAAAATTTTTATATCCAAAAATGGAACAGATATCTTTTTACCTTTACTATTATCACATCACTCTAATTACAAATATAGAATAAATTTAGGTTGCACTAATTTTGATGAAATGATCATGTGATTTTTTGAGAAATAAATATGTTCCTGGAACTACTGGATGGGGGTTTTGAAATTGGACGAGTATAATTTGAAATCATAGAAATCTTTCAAGCCAAATGTACCCAAATATTTTACTTGCTTTAAATAATTTAAGGCCATGGTCATCCTATCCAGCTGACTTTGTTAGGGAGAGATACTTAATTCGTAATGAAAAAAAAACAAAATGTTTCTTCACCGACAGGCAATGAGAAATATGTAAAATTTAATTGTTTTTAGGACTTTGTAGTTGGGGTGGCATAGTAATAGGTTGATATATACCTATGTTTGGTTTAAACCAAGTACACCTGGCTCACGTACTAAAAAAAATATAAACACATTTGCTTTTTCCTTTATAAAGGTTTTTATACTTGTTTTTTAAAATACAAGACTCTATATGCAATTAATATAAACAATGGCACTGATACAATTTATCTCATATTTCTAGTATACGATATATGCTTCAGGAATGAGTGACCTTATGAAAGTTCTTATGTGTCAAGTTGCCTTATGTGTCACTTGATTGGGTTAGCTTATTGCTGTGGTCTGGTTGGTTAGGTGAGCCATAAAAGAGTGACACTAATTTTTTAACGGATAATAATATTTCTGCTAATTATAATACCGACGTTAGGGGGAGGGTGTGAGAACCCAAAATACTAGCATGCATCATGCATGTGTATGCAAGCCTTCAATCCATTGTAACCTATATGTTTCAAATTGTAACAGCCGCATTTACTCAAATAAAACAGCCCTTGACCATATATACAATAGATTATTCAGAATACATTGAGACTCAATATTGTACCAAAAATAACCTCAAAGCATTCGAATTTTGAAGGATCGATAACAGATTTGTAACAGTCATTTTGACAATATTATATCCCCCATTATTCAAATTTTGTGGCCATAATGAGCATAAAAATGTGGTCATTAAGGCTGACCTTTCACCTAGTCATCCTCCACATATAAATGCCTTGTCTTGGCACAAGAAGATATACATTCTGAAATTTTGAGTTGAGGAGTTTCTAGCTTTGAGTGAAGTTCTGCCACAGTGTTGTCTAAGGTTTCGTACAAGGTTTTGTCCAAAGAACTCCAAGCTGCGTTCACATTTTTGTTCAAGATTTTAAGGTAAGTGGGCTGTTGCTATGTATTTTCGTTTAAAAGTAAGATATATGTTGTTCATGCCATGTTCTGTTTTTGAATTATCATTCGAGCACTTGTTTCGTGTCAAATTCATGTTATGATCCATGCTTTGTTTCTAGCATTGTTATTCATGTTATGATATGTGTATACAGAATTATGCATTCTAAATCATATGATATGATTAAGGCATCTGCTTCCTTAGAGCTTAAAGGAGTAAAAATTAGGGACTGATCAGTAAATCATAGAACTGAAATTGATATCAGTGCTATTTGTTCTCTGCTATGTGTTTTTTATGTCCTTCGAATTCAGTGTATATGTTTGTATGAATTTGTCATACTCGAATGGTTTCCCCCACTTGCCGAGTGTTTCCCAAATATTCACCTCTTACTTCCCCCACCCAGATAAAAGAATGAAGAGCAAATTGATGAAGATGAGCAAGAGATGTTTTGAGGCTGGTGAAGATGTATTAATTTCGGCATTTCACTTCCACATTTCCTTCATTCATGTTGTAATTATAATCAATTGATTATGTAATAGACTGATCTTTGATCTATATTACGAGGCTTAATATTTTGCAATGTATAATTATTAAACACCTGCTATGTCATGTGCCTAGGTCTCGGATCGTGACAGAGGGTAAGACTGATTTTAAGGCATATGGCAGAATCAGTAGATAGATACAAATCTCACCGAACTCATGAGTCTAACAATCCCACCCTGATTGGCTCATCTGGAACCCGCAGATGCATTGTGGATAATGTCATTTTAGGATAAGATTACAATATAAAATCACCATTAACCACAGAGTTAGCTTAACTAACCATGGTCAAGAGATTTGACCATTGCATTGGTATAAATATGACTCCAAATCCTAGTAATCCCACCACTCTCTCCGTGTCAGACGAAACGTTCAAAATTAATTATCGATATCGCAGATTTGCATTTGCATGGTCGAATTTTTTGGCCACCATCGAATTTTTTGATTCCGGTGAGTCCCCGATCGCCATTTTCTGTTGCAGATTCCATAGTTTTTAGCTGAAAATCAGAATCTGTGTAACCGAAGTGGACTTTTTCTTTGTTTTCTCTCTCCATCTCTCTCTCTCTCTCTTCTTTTTTTTTCCATAAACAGGTTTTGGAGATGGCAAGTGGAGAAGCTAGGTTTAGCTTAAGCATGAATGGGAGGAACGGATTGCCCAAGATTCAGACGGATAAGAGGAGCGGGGAAGAAATGAAGGAAGGCGAGATCTGCCACGACGACTCAGCGAAGCCGGTGAAGGCTCAGACGATCGAGGAATTACACTCGCTTCAGAAGAAGAAATCCGCCCCGACAACTCCTCATTCGGGGGCGATGAGTGCCTTCGCCGCCGCAGTTCCCGAAGAAGAGCGCAGCAAACAGCAGCTGCAATCAATAAGGTATCGCTACCGTAGTTTTCTTCGAGACAGTTGATCAAATACTCCAGGATTTTCTGTTCGACACTGATCAAGTTTGTGCATTTCAAGTCGATTCGTTTAGAATTTAGATCGTTGAAAATTTTCATTTATCAAACAAAAATTCTGTTTACTTAATTCATCAAGTTGAAAAATAAGAAATCCTGATACATACATTTCGACAACCACAATGCATTTAAGATGGAAGGGAGTAATAATGCACACGTGAAATTGCAGCGCATCATTGGCATCATTGACGCGGGAAACAGGGCCGAAGGTGGTGAAGGGAGATCCGGCAAGAAAGTCGGATACGCCACACGTGCAGCCGGTGAGGCATCAGCAGCATCATTTCGTCCCCACTTTCAATATCAGCAGTGACAGTGCCCTTAAGTTCACTCACATCCTATATAATCTCTCCCCAGCAGGTAAAATCTTCGATTCGATGTCCTCAAGTTAGTTGTTCAAAATTTTAAATGGTGTAATACTTATATACGTGAGAAAATTCGATCAGATTTATATACACGATGTAATAATCTTCTTTATTTAAAAATTAATATTTTTTCATGGGTTATACGTCACATATTTGTATCAGAAAATTGTTCCAAGTAGACGTGTTATGTTTTCTTGACCACTTCTGCACATTGCTTGGCTCCGATTTCATAGAATGGTTATTAACTCAGAGATATACACTAAAATTGTAGATCAATTGATATCAATCTATCCCATAAATGATATAAATCTCTCCCATAAAATTTGCGTAGTATCGTTTCAACTTATAATTCGTTTGATTATTTTTCTAAAAATAATTTGTGGTGGAATTTAATTAGAGCTATACGAACAAGCCATAAAGTATGAGAAGGGATCTTTTCTGACTTCAAGTGGTGCATTGGCAACCCTATCGGGGGCAAAAACTGGACGCTCCCCTAGAGATAAACGTGTTGTCAAGGATGAGACCACAGCCGAAGTAGCTTTGGTGGGGAAAGAAGTGCCAGCTCTTTTTCATATTTCTTTCAGGATATTGAGGAGTTATGTTCTTCTAGACTTTTTGGTCTTTTTATCAAATTTTATATCTTTGGTATATTCACTAATTATTAAAATTAAACTTATTAAAATAGATTTAATAATATTTATAAGTATTACTCTATGATTACATTATTATTAAGCAAGTTACCAATACTCATAGTCTTAGGACAAATTTAAAACTCAATTATATAGTTAAATAAAAAAAAATTCTCACAACTTACATTATCTACCATAAATGAATTTGTATTTATGCTAAATCTGATATTCCTTGATAGTAACTTGATTACGTAGAGATGGTATTCAAATATGAAAATTTTTATACAAGTATTTACAATGTCTATGATAATAACAAAAAAAATTTTATTATCTATTATTACTCTTATTATTACCTGACTGCACCAGATTGGTCTCTTGGTATGTTCCTTCGTTTATAGTCCCATTGTCTGACTGATACCACGTTTTAAAATTTGATGTACATGTTTTGCAATTTGGTACTTTTTTTTTTTGTTTCCAGAAATACCACTTATCAAAATTGCAGTTTACCCATCATTATAAATACTTATCAAAATTGACCCACCATTACTTTTTGTAAGTATGTCTATGATATTTCTCTTAATTTAATATAAATTATATATTTTATTATTAATTAAAAGAATAAAAGACACAAGCACGACTAGCTATTATTATGTAAGAAACCCCTATATTAACAAGTTTCAGTCTAAAAACAAACAAATTTCTCTTCCCAAAATAGCACATGAATGGATAATAAAAAGAAACTCAATTGAAAAGTAAGAAAATCCCGTGACATAATTATACGTAGTATACACACGATTATATTTTAGTAAACTTTAATATATACGCATGCATGTGTGCCAAAAGTAATATGGAGATGGAAATTAAACTTCATGTTTTTTATGCGTTATCGCTCTTATAATCTTATTTATATTAACAATCATTCATGTGCACACACACACACACACACACATATATATATATATATAAAACTTGTATATCATAATGCACCGGCTTAAATTCAAGGTTGTCACGGAATTTCTGTGATGTTCAGGGGATCACCCAACATTGAAATGGACGAAGAAACTTTCTTGATCAACAGGGAAAGAGCTGTGGATTACCTGTGCTCCTTAGAAAAGGTATTCACTTTACTTTAATGGCCATTTCCTACGTGAATCACTCTCATGATTTCTGAGTCAAGTTGCTGGCAACTCTGAAATTCTTTCTTCTTTCAAGGTTTTAATAGATCATATTTCATCACGTTCAGGTCGTCAACTTTTTTGAAGGAAAGTCCTTAAGAGTCTCTCAAGTCAATCACTTTAATTTTATTTTTAATTATATCACGGTTTCCCATATTTCAGCAGGTCTCTCATGCAAAAACCCAACGCGATAAACTATAGTCTACATATATTCCCAAGTAAAAGGCTATATTTCTTACAACTATAATGTTTTTTCGCCATCAAGTTCATGAATTTAGTCCCTGTTTGAGTTACAAGTCCAAGAACTGGTGGTTGCTGGCATTTCTTGGTGTCCTGCGATTGCATTTTTGTTAACGATAGACAACCACGTGAAAATGAACCTTACACAAATTAAAACTTAAAAACATCGGGGAGAACTGGTAAAAAGTAAAGGTAATTCAACATCAACTGGGAAAGTAAGCTTGTTCAATTCGGATGTTCCAAAATCCATCCCGTGATTTGATACATTACCACGCCCAATAGTTTCCTCCCTATACAAGAAAAATAATTGAGGATTTCATTGTATATTCAGGTTTTTGTAAACGATCAGTTCCTCAACTGGGATCCCGAGAATCGCATTAAAGTCAGAATTGTCTCGGCTAGAGCCTATCATTCTCTGTTTATGCACAATATGTGAGTAACTTACATAAACAAACCTGAATCTTCTACATGAATGATCTTTTTATGCCAAAAAATTAAAATTTTCACTTTCTTTAAAATGTGATGCTCGAAGTGATGATATCATATAATATGAGCCTAAAATGTTGACAAATTGGGTGGGGGACAGGTGCATCCGACCCAGTCAAGAGGAGCTGGAGAACTTTGGTACTCCAGACTTCACAATATATAATGCCGGGCAGTTTCCTTGCAATCGTTTCACGCATTATATGACGTCCTCGACTAGCATAGACCTTAACCTTGCTAGAAGGGAAATGGTCATTCTTGGTACGCAGTACGCTGGAGAAATGAAGAAAGGTCTTTTTAGTGTGATGCATTATCTCATGCCTAAGCGTCAAATACTCTCTTTACACTCTGGCTGCAATATGGGAAAAGATGGAGATGTAGCCCTTTTCTTTGGCTTATCAGGTATAGTTACGGTGGCGCGTCTAAGCTAGAATGTGAAATCTAATGATATCTCCACGATAGGCTTTGCTACTGACTAGTTAATCTAGCCAATGATATGCTATAGACCGCTAAATTTTGTTATGGTGGTGTTTATATAATTAGGTACTGGTAAGACAACATTGTCTACCGATCACAATAGGTATTTGATAGGGGATGATGAGCATTGCTGGAGTGAGAGTGGTGTATCGAACATTGAGGGAGGCTGCTATGCTAAGTGCATAGACCTGTCGAGAGAAAAGGAACCTGATATATGGAACGCCATCAAGTTTGGCACCGGTAACTTTTTACACTTTGTTATGCTTTTAAAATTTTCCCTTAATCATTTAGCCATTGATTAGTTGACAGTCACCTAACGATATATGGCAGTTGTTGAAAATGTGGTCTTCGATGAACATACTCGAGAAGTGGATTATACAGATAAATCTGTGACAGGTGAAATTTTATGTTATCTATGCTAATTGATATCTAGAAAGGTGAACTCAGATTCCCCCAGTACAGAAACAGAAAAAGAAGATAGCAATGGAGGGGGATAAGGTGAGAGAGACCCTAAACTAACACAAGATCTGGTTCAATTCTTTTACTCCAGAAAACACTAGGGCTGCATATCCCATAGAATACATACCGAATGCCAAGATACCATGTGTAGGACCTCATCCGAAAAACGTCATTCTTTTGGCCTGTGATGCCTTTGGTGTGCTTCCTCCAGTCAGTAAGCTGACCTTGGCGCAAACCATGTACCATTTTATAAGTGGCTATACAGCTGTGGTAAATACCAACAATTTTCTACACGATGATTAGGCTCCTTGTTTCAAATTCGCCCGTACTTATTCGCTAATAACAGCTAGCTACTTAAATAATTTGCAGATGGCTGGAACCGTGGATGGTATAAAGGAGCCAACCGCAACATTTTCTGCATGCTTTGGTGCTGCGTTTATAATGTTTCACCCCACCAAGTATGCAGCCATGTTGGCTGAGAAAATGCAGAAACATGGAGCAACGGGATGGCTTGTAAACACTGGCTGGTCCGGTGGAAGGTATTCTTAAAACCCACTAATCTGAACCCAATATGTTTGAAGACATCGAGGCCAAATTTTACCGACTTGTTCCATGTGCAGCTATGAAACGGGCAGTCGTATCAAGTTAGCCTACACAAGAAAAATAATTGATGCGATACATTCGGGAGTCCTCCTCGAAGCCAACTATACAAAGACAGAAGTCTTCGGGTTCGAGATCCCCACTGAAATCGAAGGAGTGCCTTCAGAAATCCTTGATCCCGTTAACACTGTAAGTTTACAGTATAGAGTATGGGTTACTTGATTATCAATCTCATGCTGTGCCTAGGCTCTATAGTCACTTGAGTAACTTTTGGGGTATGGCAACAGATTCCAAAATACCCATAATTTCATGGGTAGCTTGTCAGGTAGCCTACGCCCTATGTCACAAATAACTCGCGTAACGTCCCATGCCTTTTCAGTTACATAAACAATAACGCAATGTTAGTAGAATATCCTTGCAATGCATATAGCACAATAGAAGTTGGGACCACTGCATATGGCACTGGATTAAAAGAGATTTATTAAGCAACAGATTCGTATTTGGATACAACATAGAAGAAGACTTTCAGATTTTTCAAAGAATCAAGAAAGTCGGATACTCTAACATCTGTCGGCTCAGTCGTGCTCGTGATCATCTTTCATGGTCATAGAGAACCATGGTCGATCTTATCCTACTCGTCTTTAAAATTAAACCAAGAGCAGACTCACGTTTCTGAAACCTTGTTATTCTCATATTTAATTTGAAGCTCGAACAGTTGCATGCTGTAATGTGTATGTGTTTTCTACTTTTGGTTTCAGTGGAGTGACAAGAATGCACACCAGGAGACACTGCTCAAGTTGGGAGGACTCTTTAAAAAGAATTTTGAGGTCTTCTTGAATCACAATATTGGAACCGATAACAATCTGACACAGGAGATCCTTGAGGCTGGACCAAGTTTTTGAGTTCAACCATTTTTTTTATATTCACATTTGATGTTTCTTTTGTTGGTACACTGAAGACCTATTTCTTATTTGTATTTTTTTTACTTGATTCGTGATATAATAAACAAATATTGATCGCCTTGGAGACACACATATTTGGAGACATATATATATATATATATTGTTAGAATCAAACGCTTACCACTAGGTCAAAAATTATAGATGTTAGCCAATGTATAAATTTATTTCCTTATAATGTTCCAGTGCAGAGTGCACCAATTATGTACGTTATGATTGGGCGGTTAGACCCATGAGTCAAGAGAGTTATATGTCTAACTGCTGGTGCTGTCATAATTCCCTTAAAGATCAGTCTTATCCCTTAATTTACCGTCGGCTCTATCCCCAACAGAGATAGTATTACCCGTTAAGTTATGACATAACATTTTTACAGCCCACATGACCAACCAGATCAAGTGGTGCAACGTGAGCAGCTTGACATACAAGAACTTCCCAGGAGGTCACCTATCTCGATACTGGTCTCACTCATGCACGCTTAACTCAACGTAGCTGATATTTTCGCTTTTGTAGGACCGAACGCTTGCCGCTTTACCAAAAACTATAGCTGGTGGTAATGGTGTAACTTCAATCTTTTAAGCCGTATAACAATACATGCGCGACGGTTCGATCGCTCTACCTAGCAGAGACAATTATTGCACTCCAACAATCTGTTGGCGTACAATGGTGGATCCGGATCCGGATCCGGTTTCCCGGGGGCGCAGCGGAAATCAAAAATTACCCCGAGAAACGTTCAATACATTCAAAACAATAAACATTCATAGGGCGTTTATCGAATTGCTACCTTGCTGGCATCTAGGCGCCTGGCTCTGACCAGTTTCACGAGAAAATCGGCACTTCAAACGGTAGGCGACGGTAGATCGTCAATCAGGTCCTCGACCGAAATCAGGATTCCTCCGTGAATCTGCACTAAAAGATCTGACGGATTCTGACACGGACGGAAACTCCTCGTCGCGGTGATCGAAACAAGTCCAATCACACAACAAACGGACGGCGGCGGCGCGGCGGCGGCCGTGCGTGAGGTTTGAGAGGAGGGGCGGCGGTTTTGGAGCTTGGAGGCTAGGGTTGTGAGATGCAAGTCTTTTATTAGTTGACCTAGGTCAAGACTAAGTATAGGTATGATGGGCTTGAACCGGCCCCTTGGACCTGGGGCGAGCCCAGTCCAATATATGAATATTCGGTTCAACCGCATCACCGTGGCTTCATCATAACTCCGATCGACGATCAGATCGGACCGATCGACTCAGTTTCCAAAACTGACTATTATGATGCGAAAACAATTTTTCAGACCACCTAGTCCAAAATGACAGTTTTGTCCTCTAACAGTGGAAAATCGCAATTTGACCCATGTTGACTTTTAGGAAGTCGCACTCCCTAAATTCCACTCCTACATGCATCGGGACCTCACCCAATCCCGTCGCCTAATGACCTCAAGGGAGTCGGCAAACGGGTCAAAGTGAGACGCCTATCATGTAGAGTCTCAATGACGTTTTGAATAGTGAGGACTAATCAGTACAACCAAGACCTCGGACTTATCCACTCGACAAATGGTAACCACTTGGAAAGTCCGAACGAGGGAAATTCGATAGATCACCAGGTCACTATCCATCTGCATGCTCAGAACATCACAATATTCCCTACCAATGAAACATGGTACTTCACATCGCAGATGCTAGTCTCAAGCTCGGGCGACCTTATCCTCATTTTGACGGCCCAATCGACTAGGAACGTATTCAGAATACACAGTGACTATTAGATGTGTTTCATGATAGCCATCATATCCACTATCACATCTAACATACACTATGGTGCATTCTTGGTCTTTATCCAACACAATTGTTAACATCATATAACATAATGAAAATAAAGAATGTCATAAAGAGATGCGAATATCATATATAAAGATTGTCATATACAAGAGTCTATAAAACCCACACGCCACAAGTTGGCTAGTTGGGCATCTACTCTAACACAATCCACATCCCAATAATTACACTCCTTACAGTCAATGAGAATCGAACACATGACCTTAACTCTGATACTAATTATAAGATTGAGTGTTTGCCGCTTTACCAAAAGTTATAGCGGGTGGTAATGGTACAACTCCAATATTTTACGGTTCGATCGCTCTACCTAGCAGGAACAATTATTGCACTACAACAACTTTCGTACAATTATGCATTTTAAAAAATATAATGATAATTTATGCACTATGGATCTATGATATATGCCCGTGTTTTCTTTCTTTTCTCGTGGAGTTGTGTAGACTAAGAGTTTGGAATTCTCTAGATAATAGATTAAAAGATAGTATGCCAACATGCGAATAAATAAAATTTTATATATAGAGCAGATTATAAACATGGGGAATAATTTGGAAAACTAATCTGGTACACCACACACATATGTTTATTTTGGATGCAGATAATCTATTAAATATGTTTTATAAAAATTTAGGAATAATGTTACTTCATGAATTACATAAATTACAGTTTGAGCAATAGGATTTGGAGTATGGAAAATGTCTATTGGCAATAAGAAAATTTGAATGTTTCATTTCAAGCTGCTCCACTATAAAAGACAAGTGGTCAAAAATATTATTTTATTTATTTTTTTAAAAAAAATTGAGGGCTATTCTTTAATTTTTTTCTCCTCGCAATTTTTTTTCATATGATGTATAGAGAGTGCTTGTAGAAACTTTTAGCACGCACTTTTCATCTAGAGTATTTTGAAATGGTTGTAAAAGTCTTCTTAAATTGTAATATGATAGAAGTACTTTTGATTGTCCATGAACCTTCTATTTCATCGATTTATGTTTTATCTTTATAATTTATTTTTAAAAGTTAGATGTGATATTAAATTATAAATTACTAAAGTTAAAATATAAGCAGAAGTGGAAGCATGTATTTACAAACAATTTGAAGTATTTCTACATTATTATAATTTAAGAAACTATTGACAAATAATCCAAAACAGTAATTACTTAAGTTCAAATATAAGCAGAAGTAAAAGCATATTGACAAATAATCCAAAACAATCTATGTTATGCTATATGAAATAAAATATACTAGTTGGGAACTTTTCCATACTGAGACATTTTTCTCCATGGGGCACCAGAGGATGTAAAATCGAGATATGGTAAAAATGATGAGAGCACCTAAATTTCCGTCATATGAGAAAATATGATTATTTCAAATAATATTAAAAAGCCTTTACCCCCTTGAAACCTATTTGACCACGTGTTCCAGGCGGAAGGTAATGTGGCTATGGGTTTAATATACAGAAGAACCAAATATGTCAATAATAAGGGTGCCATTGGTACGTATGATGGGATTGTCGATGAACATTAATTTGATATTAGATATCTATAAGTGTTTTGTTTGGTTCATTTTTATATCAAATGATTAAAACGTGGTATAAATTTTATTGACCAAAATACCCTTATATGTAATAGTTGCGTAGAGCAGGGCAAACTTTCAAGAAGATAGTAGAAGGGCATTGATGATAATTTATAACTTTATCATCATTACTGTAAATTATCACACCTATATTAAAGAGATCTGCAATCACGCAAATTAGTACATACAATGTGGGTTGTAATGGATTTCACGGGCCCGTATGACTAATAGAAACTGAACCAAACATCGGATTAAGGGATGATTATTTAGCAATCATACCATATCCTTGCTACCAAACAGAGCCTAATAATATTAATAATCAATAATTTATATTTATATTGTATAAATGAGTCTAGAATAAATTGATAAAGATTACTGAAAATGGGCCTACATGGATTGAGCAGTCCAATCCCATATAGACCCATCAATCTATCCATATATATTACAAGTTTAACGAAAAATACATTAAGATTGATACAAAAGATATAAAACCAATATGTGAAGCTGACTCCCATTTATCAATTCCTCCGTATGCTTTTACCGTCTAGCCCCTCTTATGTCGTGCCTAATAAATTTAAACACTATTGACACGCGCTTTTTCACGACTGTGTCGACACGAGTATGTTTACAAAATATGCGACCATCCATCCCATGGTGTCGATGCCCACTACTGCATTCACTCTTTCTGTACCAATGAACAAAATTTGAAGTTTGGGAACCGCACAATTCCATTTTTCAAAGCCCTAGAAAAGCCCCAGTTGAAACAAAGCTCCCAATTGTCGAATTCTGGGAAATTCTTCTTCATATCTTGCAGACCTCAATTGCGACATGGCGGTGGCGCCGGCGCGGGAGCAGGCTCTACCACTGTTGGCGGCTGCGAATAACCATGGGGATTTGGCAGTAAAGATATCGTCTCTGAAGCAGGCCAAGGACATTCTTTTGTCCGTTGAGCCGTCTCACGCCGCTGACCTCTATCCCTTCTTGCTTGAGCTTCAATTTTCTCCCGAAACCCTTGTTAGAAAGTACCTCATTGAGTAAGATATTACGTCCTTCCACATGTCTGGTTCTGTTTTCTTTTTTGCACTGATTTTTTAAAAATAATTTGCCAATTGAATAAGCTTGTCATCATTAAATGAATTATGGTTTCCTTGCTCCGACTTTGGAGGTAAAATTATAAGTTATTAAGAGTCTGGGATGATTTATGTCAAATTCGAGATCTTTTTATTAATGCCACCGATTCTGTTTGATTTTACTTGGAATCTACGAGTACTTGTTGAAATCGTAGTTCCCGCCCCCGGTTATCAAATTTAAGCAATTGTTGCCTTTGTTGACCAATTGTGAATTCTAATGTGAAGAACGGGTGCAAATAAGAAGAAGCTGGCTTTTTATCATGAATGTTTGTAATGTTGTTGCTGTTATTTCTGTACGATTTTGAAACACATAAAAAGTTATTTAGGTGATCGCATGACCATGCGAATCAGTGTGGTTTGAGGTCTATCAGGTACTATTGAAGGCCTATGTATCTTCCTAAGTGGGACCTGCCAAAGAACTTGAAAACCCAGTGAAAACACTTGTAGTTTGAACACACTTTAGACCCCATGGTCGGTGACCTATGGGACATCCAATGGAGGTAAAAAGTCTCAGTTACTCCAGGATATTAATCTCCCTCGCTACTTTGGTTTCACCAATTTGCAATGACTTGTGATTTAGACCCAATACCCAGTCCCACATGCATAACTGGGATATGTTGTTCAAAGAGGACTTACTTTGTGTAATTAGAGAAGGTTAGTTTGTGGTTTGTTCATATTCCTACCAGGTGTTGGAAATACGTACCAACCATTTTTTTTGGAACACTAGTCATTAATGCGGACTTGACATGTACGTGAGGTCAGTGTTCTAGCGATGAGTTCTGTGTGACATTGGAGAAGCCTCTGGCTGTTATCCATATGTTATACGATAATCATGCACACTTTGTTTATAGAATTGTTTGGTATGAAACCCCGATTTGCATAGGAGGACTACCCTATGCTAATGTGCATAGAATGATCCACTCAGGCCCTAATGAGCACATTGAACCTTTCATGTTCCTAAGAGCCCTCACATAAGTCCCACAATGATGCAATTATTGGGGGCATACTCTACCACTAAGCTAATAGCCCGTTGTGTGAGCCTAATAAAACATTAATCATATTTGCTTTATTTTGTTTCAGTTATGAAAGTAAATTAAATTTGCACTAGTTTAGAGAAAAATACTCCACCCTAAAATTAGTTCCTATTCTTTTAAATTAATTTGATACCTCAATTGTGTATTTTAATTATGTCCACAGCCCTTTATACCTTTTATTTTATGTTTTTTAATCGATCTTATTTTGGATGGTATTTGGTCATCCTTTGTGTCCTTTTTGATTCTCAAAATAATAATGTGGTTTCTCTTAAAATTAGGACGAATAAATGTAGAGAGCTTTCCAAAATGACCACCCTTCCCAACGTTTTGTTTTGGGGTCCAAATGTGTGTTTAAAGGGTACACGTTCTTAGTATACGCATGAACATATAATATTAAATATCTAATGAATACTGCTGACAAATTTTACGATAATCTTTGGAAAAACAGACACCAGCCAGTGCAAATCTTGATCAAGTAATTTTATTTGTTATGAGACTTTTCTTAGGTAGCTATGTAGAAATGAGGCAAGGCTATTGTTTTTGAGTCACTCTGTGTGGTTGGGATGCTTATTTATGTTTGGCAAGGCAAATTTGATCAAGTAATTTATGTTTGTTTCCCTTAGAGCAAGTTTGGTTTTAATTTGTTTAAGCTGGAGTGAGTTTTTCAAATTCTATTAATCGAATGACTGAAACCAAGTTGTATATATCAGGTTGTTGACTCGTCAAGGGAATATTATCTGTTGTTTCCCTTGGATTTCCTAATTTTTTATTTTGTGGTTTAGTATTTTGTTGGTGCGAAAATAATTGTCTTTCTAATATTTCCCTTATGAGGACATTTTTTTCAATTCTTAAATAGTTTACGTTCACAATGCCCAATCTGTTGGTTTGCATGTTACGCTAAATATATATTATCTTATTTGGTATCCTTACAATGAAGGTGTTTCAGCATTCTTAACATTGTTGAGCTTGGTTGACAGGGTAATTGACGAGATTGGAGAAAAAACAATGGAGCATCTGTCCGTATTTTTACCTGTGTTATTGACTTTCTTGAAAGATAATAATCCCAAGGTTTCAAAGCAATCTATTATCACCGGAACAAAATTTTTTTATCGGTCAATGGAGGAATTAGCATTTCAGGTCTATTCTCACTGTGATGGGTGTGTTGATTCGAGACTGCATTTCTTTTCTCTTCATGCTTAACCTATATGTCAACTGTTTTGTTAATTTTAGATCATGGTTTCTCTTATTCTAAATTCATTACTACGAAGTTAATAGTTTCTAGATTTCTCGTGAATCTGTGCTATTAATTGTCATTCTGAGACATGAGTAACTTTGATCTCATGTTTTGATACATTTATTAAGTTCATATGAGTTAGCACTAGAGCATATATCTTGACCCAAAGGTGACTCTGCGAATTCCATTTTGTGTCTAGCGAGCAATCAGTATGATCTGAATATTGCACTCTGCATACATTTTATTTCCATTGTTTGCCTTGTCTTACTGTTATTTTGGGGAATGATGAGTTTAGTTTACCTGTGAAACTTTAAACTGTATTTTTAAAATTATAGTTTCAACGGCATGGTATAGTTGAGAGGTGGCTTGAAGAGCTGTGGACCTGGATGATCAAGTTCAAGGACACTGTTTTGGACATTATTTTTGAGGTATTTACATAGTTGTAGGAGCAATGTAGTTTATGATGCAATAATCACAATATTTCTTCAACTAGTGCTTATGTCTCATTTTCATTTATTCGGGCTATGAGCGTTATATTTGGGGTTTTGACCATATTGAAGATTAAGATTATCTAAAAGGTAGTACATTTATTGATATTTTAGCATCTAGAGGTGGATGGTAGAGATGATTTTATTAGTTGGGGGACCTTCATGCATATGATGATTTCAGGGCGTTCACGCTGTTATGTCCCTGGTGTATTCGCAAATGCACATTACATAATGTTTGTTCTATCTGACCTTTCCCCTGAGGAAATTAGAATGTACATATCTTCATTGATGACAAATGAATTGTTCTGCAACATGCCTTCATGTCGGATTGTTCTTGAATGCTTGTTTGACATGAAAATTTTTCTGCATTTTGTTTGTAGGTTGGAACTGTTGGTCCAAAGTTATTGGCAATAAAGTTTATGGAAAAATATGTTTTGCACTTCACATTTGATTCCAATGATCCTGGAAACATTCCTGAAGGTAATCCGTTTCAGTCAATGACTGTTAAGCATGAGTGTATTTGATCCTCTGAGCTTCAATAATTCGTTACCTTTTGAATGGGGCTATTTTAACCATCATGCTGTAATATCTCCATTGATTCTTTTCCTGTAGTTATGAGTAGACCTGGAAGTGAGTTCAATATCTCATGGATCATTGATGGCCATACCATTGTTGATCCATCCGTTTTTGTTAAGGATGCGTCTAGATATTTGGGCATCTTGTTGGACATGCTGCGGTCAGCTAGTAATTTCCTTGGTTCGTTGACGATATCTGTCATCAATAGGTGAGCTTTGTAAATAGTTCTTTAGTCCCTCTCTATTTGTAAATAGCTCTGCAGTTCCCTTGGGCAGTTTAAAAAACTTTGGCTTCTAAATAGCTTCTTTATCCATTATTAGAGTTCTTATTTTAAAAAGTATAAACTACACCTTTATCAGATATCTTTTGAAGGATATACTTATCTTGCCTACTGAAGTGGGACTGTTTATGTTAATTGGAGTTTATGAGCATTATGTGACAGGTTTGAGTGCCGTATACTTATTTTTTGTTGGTGATAAACATGACTACATGAGGGCTGGTTTCATATAGTTCGATGATGGGTAAAGCCTATGTCCTTCACGAGATTGCTTGCTGTGGCTTGTTTGTGAAAAGTGTCTGGGTCTTGAGAAAGTGTTCGGTGATCCTAGATGCCAAAGATAATAAAACCGAAAATTTTTGTATCTATATGTACTTAAGTACTTGTTAATTATTACTGCATCAATGGTGAGATGCATTCGAGGTTTATTGGAAACTTTGAGCTGTATGCATGGTTGAAATTATGGAATATAAAAACATGATTCTCCTGATTTGAATTGGATTTAATTAATGTCCTGAAGATGTTTGTGGTTTATACTATGAAACCTTGTTTTCTTGCTTAGCAAAATATAAAACGAGCAATCTTTGTAAAGTATGAGTCGAAATTAGTCCGGAACTTGGAGTTCATTTGAAAAGGAGAAGACATTATGAACAGAATACAGTAACACTGATTGTGCGTGATTAAAATATTCTCATAAAATTTTTCGTGTGTATTCCCATGTTTCCTTGGAAAAATGGTCCAAAGGTGTTTACTTATCGATCCCTTTTAAGTTATCTGTTAGTTTTACAACCTTTTGATCTTCAATCATTTTTCGTGGGTGTATTGTGCTAATCTGTTGTTTTGGACTGATCTTGTATTTTATTTCTGTACAATCATAGTACATTTATAATGACAGATTAAGCTGCATAGTGTGTATTGAAGATTTGGTTGATAGCTTACTCCTGATAAATAATCCACTTTTGATTTGTTACTCTTGTCTAACACCCTGACTTTGTGATTGTGCAATGCAGATTCAGCCAAAACTGTTCAACCTGCTACCTTGCTTACATCGCACTAAAGTTTAAGCTATTTGTTTCTTGTATGCTGTTCTATTACATAATAAACGAAAAATAAATTTTTTGTTCTTTTAGAATTTTGTTTGCAATTAAAGCTATGGGATAATCTGCTATCTGGTAATTCCCATACAATGACCTGTTTTTAGATGTATTAAATTGAGATTTTGGAGGGATCACTGAAGCTTGGAAATTCTTCTGTGATAAAGTTCTACTGGCTCTTGTGCTATCAGTGCAGCATGCTGTTCCGCTTTTTAGCAACGGGGTTAAACAGCTGTTTGCCAGGGACTGCTGAATTGATGGTTCGGATAAGAGAAGTAGGGAGTTAGCCGATGTCAACAACATTTGCGGTTGTAGGGTCTTTTAAGTGCTGGTTGTAAATGTTTTGATACAAAAATCTCTTTTTAGCTTGACTTTGTATGAACATACAGTTGCAGCATGTGGGGCTTGTAAATACTCTTCACTAGATGATTAAACGCCATGAAATTTTATAATCAGTCATATTTGGCCAGTATTCATTTTATTGTTGAAAGAAAGTTTTACACTGTCGTGCATGTTATCTTTCTTTAATGTTTATTTTCCATCTCAGATCCATGTCAAACTAGCACTATTGCTGGGGCTCAAGAGTTCTCTTGAACTGTTACTTAAATTCCGTCTGCTAGAGCATGCTTATTTTCTTCTGTGTAAAATGCTCATGAGGATTTTGTCTTTACTTAGAAAACATCTACTTAATGTGGTTCCAGCATGATATCCCACAAGTGCGACGTTGAGCAAGTTTGCATGAAGTGCATAAAGTCCCTTTTCTCTCCCCGATAATTACCCTGTGACGTGGAGCCCGGAGTGTAGTGAAGTAGTTTTTTGTGAGTAGTGCTGTTTCAATGCCTAGATTAATTGGAAACGAAAGTGATGAACACCAAATTTGAGTCGGTTGATTACTCTATCTTCAAGGAATTAAAGAAGAGGTGGAACACTTGATTCTAAAAGTTGTAAGATGCAGGATATTGCTGAGTGTCTTGGATGGGTTATTATCATCTTAGAGATCACTCTGTTAGTAAAATAAAAATATAATGACATGAGTGTACTGTCAGACACATCATTAACTAGACCACTAAGTTGAATGCTGCACACAAATAAAAGGTTTGAAGCTGATGGAGAATCTGAATCCCATAAATATCCCCTTTAAAATTTTGACCTGGTCTATGACGATTTTGTTTATGATAGATTTTCTTCTTGAAGTTGTGAATTGAAGCCAAGATAGTTTCCAGAGCTGGAACCTGGTATAGGTCTGGATTACATTTTTTAAATTGATGCCCATTTACTTAGAAGGATGTAAATTCTGAGTGGATACATTTCATGAGTCTGTGCCATTGACGTTGAAGGATGTAAATTTTATATTTTACTTATAATAAAAGTAATTAATTACACATTTAAGGAATTATTACAGAATGCCGGGGAGGGGGTGCATTTTTTATCTCTTACTGTTCTTGTGCAAAGTATGACTCTGATAATTTGTATTCTGCAACTACTTTCGGTATTGCTGGATTTATAGAAAACCTCCCTTGTAACGATCATTTCCTTGTGTATCGGCTCCATAACAACCGGGAAGTTTACTTTCCACTTGGAATTTTTCTATTATATCTGATGGAAGTTCAAAATCCAATTTCCGGGTCCGTGACGCACGTCAGCATACTTGTTCATGCAATGGCAACTTGTGTAATTCCCAACTTGTTTCCACAAACTGTGGGATTTATAAAGCCTTTGCAATATCAAGTGATTCATTTCCATGTCTATTGGCACCATACTGGAATCACTTTGCATTTGGTGACTTGGTCATATTTTGTAATATCTTTGGAAGTTTAGTATCCAATTTCAATCTTTCTGTGCTTTTGTATGCATATTAGATAAATAGAAAATCGACTTTTTCACCTTTGTAACTCCGTACTTGGTTTTTTTCTTGGTGAATTGTTGTAGTCAATCATATGTTGAAAGGAAATTTTATGTGATTTAATGCTTGCTCTTTGTGACATGTATTGCAATGACACTCTCTCGAGTAAGGATTGGCATGTTCTTTGTAAAATTTGATCTTATATGATGTTGACATTGAAGGTTTTTTTTGAGTTGATTGTGATACTATTTTCCTTTTTAGGCATCTATCCCATTTTTAATGGTTTTGAAAAAAATAGTAAAGCGAGTTTTGGTACTTTGTTTTTTTCTAGCCATGATTTATCTTCGGGTGTAGGATCTTACCAGTCATGCTTGCGTGCTATTATTTTTTGGTTTTAGTTTCACACGTTCTAGAAATGGAATATTTTTTTATTGTAGAACTGACGACCAACACTTGGTAACACTGTCCTTTTCAAACTCAATCGAGAATGACAACTCTCATAATAGACTCTCCTTGACTGACTCCACTCGAGAAAACCACCCCCTCAATAAACCTTGACTTCCATAAGCTAGCAAAAAGATTCCTGTCCACCCGCTCTCTTAATTTCTTGAAGAACTACGATATCTGGTCTTTCTTTACGTAAGATAGCTTTTAGTAACCCCCGACGTCTACTCAAACCCCCATACCTAATATTCCAAGAGAGATTATCCATCAAACCACTCAGGGCCACTATTAATCGATCCATTATCGTAATTGATCCCGAGAGCCAAGCGCTTTAACTCCCTGATCTTGTTAACACTGTTTTATCTCCTCCCCCCTGCCCTTCTTGACTTGGTAAAGGCACCTTTTCTGCCTGCAATCTAGACAAGCAAGCATTCTTGATAACCACTGAACCACCTCTTGCAAACAAACCCCAGAAGCCAAATCCACTCCAGGGAGCTTTCTCCCACACTTTCCTAAAGTATGCGTGAGATTCCGTCCACCCGGCTTTTCGAAAGTCAAGAGACTGAACACAACTACCACCCTCCGTCGACCTGAGAAAGGAAAAAGGTGCAGGAAAAGTAGAATTGAGAATGAATGAGTGCTTTAAAGGGGAAATTTGTCAATGGAAATGAGCCTTGTCCACCTTGGGAACAAAAGAGTCCTCGTGAAGCAGCTTTTCGATATGATGATAGTATGCATAGTCATTTGCCGTTTGATTGAGATGATTACTTTTTTGTCTCCTTCACATTATTGATTTCTACAAACATCTACAATAAGTGAAAGTGTTAATTGAATGAATTAACGTGGAGGTGAAATCTTAAGCTGCAAAACCTGTTAGGTGATATTTGAGTTTCCTGCTGTCCAAGAGAGTATTTTTAGCCTTCTTTGTTGGGAGAGACATGTATGTTTCTCATGTTATTTATGAAACATTTTATAGTACTGTTCACCATTTTATTTAAATCATTTTGAAAAATATTACAAGTAACGTATATTTGTCCTACTCTTATACTTGGATTTGACCATCAATTTTTTTAGAGAGAAATATGAAGGGGACACTCTCCTTTCTCTTGTTCATTAATAATCATCTTCTATAAGCGATCAGGGCTTCTGTCGTGCTTCTTTGCAATAGGCTTTGTATCTTTTTATCTTTTGGTTCTTACCTTTTCTCCTTCTAAATTTAAATTTAGTGATTATAAAAAATAAGATATCAGTCATGTTCTGTCTGTTTTGTGAACTGGAGTTAATTGTCGAAGTTAAGCTTGAGTAGAAGAAAAGTGTTCTTTAATAACAAACAAAGATATGTTGTGAAAATTTTAATGACTGGGATAAAACTGCAGATAATTTTGTCTTGTCTTTGTTTAGTTGCTGGCATTTTATTTTGGTAATAAAACGTTTATGCATGTTTTTTTGTTTGTGCCATGGTCTATCTTTGTTGACCTAGTGATTTCTGTATCATCCATTTTTTTCATTTGTATCTAATCTAATGTCTTTGAATTTTTTTTTGTGCTTTGATGGCTGTAATTTAATTTGGTGGATTCTCTGTTTTTTGTGAATTGTAGCACTTATTATTTTCTGTTGGCAAGGGTTGAAGAATATTATAATTTTAGAATTGTTGCACGTGCTTCAGCTCTACATTTGATCTCACAATAGACCTTTGTTTTCAGTCTCGCAGCAATTGCACGTAAGAGGCCTGTGTACTACAATTCTATCCTTACGACACTTCTTGAATTGGATGTAAACCGGGAGATGGGGAAGGGTCGTCATACTGTCAGCATTCAGTTTTCTTTGAGAACTGCATATTTAGGATTTTTGAGGTGTACACATCCAGTCATTGTCGAGGTAAAATGTTACTGCTCCAGCGGCTACACTGAATTTGGATGCTGTCATGTTTGACACGTCGATAAAGTTTTGTATCATTTTCATTGTACTTCATAGATCCTCGATGGATTAATTAATGAAGCCAGATTTATCAGCCATCAGCTCTTGAGTTCATTTACATTTTATTTTATATGCAGCAACATATAGGAAGTCGAAATGGAATTAGTCCTCAATAAGGTTGCAGTTTTTTTTTTGTCATGATTGGGTGCATTTGTATCAGGAAATCCATTTCAAAATGTGGGAACTGTTCTGGTTGAACCGCTCGAGAAAACAAATTTGTAGTCATGAATTCCTTATCCTTGTTTGATCCAAACAAAAAATGTTACGCAAGTACTTACCAGTGATGTCATCTTACATTGAATATACATCTTTTGTTATAGTCAAGGGAGATGTTGCTGAAGGCTTTGCGAGGCATGAATGCTGGAGAAGCTGCTGATCAAGTTCTCCGCCAGATGGATAAACTGATGAAAAATAATGAGCGTGCATCACGGGATTTGAGATTGAATAAGGTTTACTGTTGAATAAAGAACGACGAATTACTGGTTCTATATATATATATTTTGCGGTTGTGGTCGTAATCTATACCTTTCTCAGGATGATCAACTACCAAATCAGTCACATGGTGCTGGAGATGTGACAAAGAAAAGGTTGGCACCGATGGAAAATAACGATCAAAATAATTGCGTGGATGTTTCTTCTAAGAGAATTCGATATGATCCTCGTAACTCAACTGCAGCAGCAAATGCTATCATTAATGATGCTGGGAAGGACCCTGTCAATGGGATGCCCCCTAAACCTGCTGTAATAGATGATAATTTGAGTCCTGTTGAACAAATGGTTGCTATGATTAGTGCTTTAATTGCAGAAGGTGAAAGAGGGGTCAACTCTCTGGAAATTCTTATATCCAACATACATCCGGACTTACTCTCAGATATTGTTATAATGAATATGAAACACTTGCCAAAAACTCCTCCTCCTTTGTCGTCTCAAAGTTCTAACGATACATCAAGTGATCCATCTCAGATATCTCCATCAAATGGTCTCGTGACTTCTTTACCAACTTTAGGCCCTTCAGAAGGACCTGCATGTTTATCAAGCACGATTAGCTTGCCATTTTCAGATATGCCTACTTCCTCCAATCTTTGTACAGATTCTAAACGTGATCCTCGAAGGGTAAGCTTTGAAAGCGGAAAGTTTATGAGTCATTTGACTCTTCACGTTTTCTTATTACTGTATGTTTGTTCCCATATATCTTTTAATATTTGATAAATGGTCCAGGATCCTCGTCGCCTTGATCCCAGACGTGTGATGGTACCTGTTGATGTGACACCATTATCTCATGTGGAAGATAATGTTAATAGTTTCCATCATCATGTTGCACAGTCTGATTTAGATGTTCCTAGCTCCTCTTGTCCACCATCAGTGATACCTCAATCTAGTTCTGAAAGTATATCTATTGCTGTGGTTCCCAAAGTTGAAACTATCTCAAATCCATCTGAGACCCCAGCAGTATCAGAAGCTAATTTGTCGGTTTTGAAAGATGAAGTTACAGGTATGGAAGCCAAGGAATTTACCATGAAGGAGGAAATAATAAATGCTTCACATCTCTTGCCATCCTCTACCAGCGAAGTTGATGACACTCTTAGGGGTGCATCACTCGATTTTGCTCCTCCAGATGGCATTTATTCCCCATCATCACAAGACACTGATCAGCTTCTTCCCCATATTTCGAATGTTGAAACATCTGAAATTGCATCTACGCTGTTGCCCGTGTTTCCCCAATACATTGAGCTAGCTGAAGAGCAGCAAAGAGAGGTGAAGAAAGTGGCACTGGAACGGATTATTAATCTGTACCCTAGTTTGGAGAGAATGGATTCTAAACATACACAAATGGCATTGGTTGCCAGATTGTTTGCCCAGGTAGGGTCTAAGATCCTTTCTTTTATTTTTCTATGTCACAAGATTAATGCTTTGGCTTTTCGTGTCTGTGGCTTATGTCGAGATTTATACTTCTACAAGCCTATTGAGTAGTGCAGAGGGAGAATGTTTTGCAGGAATACTCCTGTTTTTTCCAATGATGGAATTTGCTGTGATTGTGTTTTTGTATTTTTCCATGATGAAATTCGTTTTTATTTTATTGCCTTTAGAGGTGGTATTAGAGAGTTGCTTTTATTCTTTCATTTTTTTTATGTACATGGATGCCTTGGACTGGAATTTGTTTTCACCAATAGCAAAGACCAAATTCTGGAGCAAACCTTATATGCTTCCATGCTCACCTTGATTCCAAAGGAGCATGAACTACCATTCCTGAACATGGAAAATTCAATCTATCTTTCTCTATAAATGATTGTTCCAGTTGGATTTGACCAACTCTTTTATTTGTAAAGTACTCGAGTTGGTGAACCAATTATTATTTTTCTTCATCTTTTATATGAAAATTTTTTCTGTTTTCATGCTATGTGTGGAAATGATGAAAATGATGAACTCAATGAGCATATATAAGATATTCACTCCCATATAGATGCATATATTCTAGATGGTTTATGCCACACCAGTCGCCTGAAGGTGAATTTTAAGGTGTGTCAACAGAAAATATATTGCTCATGTTGAGTGAAATGGATAATGAGGATTCCATCGCAACATTGATGAAAAAAATTTTTCAACAGTAGAAATATGACTCGAACAAATTGACAATGATGATCTAACTGAACATTGGCCGTACAAGTACGCATCCCATACTTAGAGCTGGGGTCATTCATCCAAATGAAATTCAGGTTAATACTGATGTCTTTACTAAATTTCAAACATGGATGCCTCTCCAACCATGTACTATGACCCAATATGATAACCTTGAGAAAGAGATGAAACAAATTGTTACTGTGCACAACATATATGAAGTGAAGACTTGGTTCTCTCTGTATCCGCCTCAATCGAAATATAATTACCAATAAAATAAACTCATCAATATGTAGTTAAAACTAGAATGGAAAAATATCAGACAATGGATTTAAAAACAATGAAAACTGGTGGAGTTTTGATGATTGCTGGTTTGGACCATTTTGTACTTGTCTCCTGGCTTGATAAACAGTTATCCATTAGAAGAATGATTGAGGGACAGTTGATTTCGTACTAATGGAAGGTATGAAATTTGTGGACGGCAATGATGACAAGACAGTTAGCATTGCTCGTTCGCACGGAGATTTCAGTTATGAGAGGGTTGCAGCTCATTTTGATGCTCTTTATGGAAGAGTATATCTTGACATCCTGTTTAAACCAGAAAATACATAGTTGGTTACAGTTCTGGAATAAAAATGAAGATTTCGGGTCATGCACAATTATGTAATTTGTCAATATGTTTATCCATCTTTGATGTCTTAAACTATTGTTGTCAATTCCATGTTATGTAACCTGCCATGATTTGATTCTTCTAGAACATGTAATATGAACTTATAAATGAATTTTCGTACAATATAGACTGATGATGTATATGGTCGATGCACGACTGTTTTTCATGTTTCTTATTGCCAATTCTGAGTTATCTTTATCTTGATTTTGTAGACTGATGTCCATGATGTCATTGGAATGGTGCAAAAACATATTGTGTCAGATTATGAACGACAAAAGGTCTCTCTTTCCTCTGCGTGTCTTGCCAGTGGTGCATAAATTAGCTGATAAATTAACTGATACTGCGATGTTATCCGTCTGTGACTTTTAGTTCCTTTTTTAAACTGCAGTTTGCTTTCCAAATGACATTTATTAACTTTTTATTAATGTCCTTGCCTTAAACTGATACTGCGATGTTATACTTATGTTGTGCTGTCTAATTATCTGTATTACAAAGATGCTTAAGCTTTCTAACCTCTGAACTTATATTCATAAGTCCCTGACAAGGCAATCAAGCACGATGGATCAGATTTTCTTATACTTTTATGAACATGTCAGAGTAATTCATTATTTTGCATCAATTATTGCATGTTGATGCATATTTTCCCTTTGCTGAAAGCTCTATACTGAAGTCCATTCGATTTACTTTGAAATTACCTTGTCGACCTGGTATGAGGTTTTAAATTGGGGTTGAAACACATATTTTACTCTAAATCGTAGTTCGTTGAAGGTTGAGCGTTATCAATAAGTTTTGTCAGGTTAGTAGGATACTTTCTACTAAAGATTAGAACAGTAAAAGCAGAAAGAAACGCATGAATTCATTTTGGGCAATGTTAGATTTTTTGTGTGAGTATATTACTTGCCTAGAAAACACTGGTACCTAACAGAAAAAGATCACTTTTGAATTCTTTTCCCTCTTCCATTGTTTAGCGGCAACCATATCTAAGTAATTCCAATTCTCGGTTTTGAAGAAGTGTATGATGTGAGGATCTCACTCTAATCAGGGACACGTCCTTTTACTTATGTTAAGTCTGTTGATAATACGTTTTAATCTCCTAAATCATGTGTTGGATCTATTAGTTAGCTTGCTGGCATGTTGGTCATGAACTGCTCATAGATCTTATTCTTTGAGATTGATCCGATGATAAACGAATTGAATTTGACTAGGTGATATTTTCTCCGGTACAATATCTTCGATGCTAGTAGAAGTTCCATTTATTTGGCTTCTAAATTGTTGTTTCAATGACATAAATGACCTATTGTCTTGATTCATAAAAATAAAGGGCAAATTGTTAAAAATCTTGGTTTCTCATTATTTGTTTTTTATTGCCTCATCCTTTTCTCTTTGGTTGCCTTTCCCAGGGACACGAGTTAGTTATGCATATTCTTTACCATCTGCATTCTCTTGTGATCTCAGATCCGGGATCATCTGCTGCCATTGTATATGAGAAATTCCTCCTGGGATTGGTACGAAGTTTCTTAATTTTAACTGTTGCCACAAAGGACAAAGTATTAATGTATGGACTTATATTACAGGCGAAATATTTAATAGCTAACTTGCCAGCATCTGACAAGTCTTTTAGCCGACTTCTTGGCGAAGTTCCTTCTATACCTGATTCTGTATTGAGGCTGCTGGAGGATCTATGCACCGAAAGTCATTCTGAGGTAAATGGTCATGATGGCGATCATGTAACGCAGGGTCTTGGTGCAGTGTGGAGCTTAATTTTGGTGCGGCAGCCCTATCGTCAAGCATGCCTGGATATAGCTTTGAAGGTACTCTGATTGTGAGATTGCATTATCAATTTTAGGGTATTTTAGTTCAATAGTGTTCATATGGATGAGAAATTTCCGTTGTCCTTTTTTCTTGTTTGATTTAATTTGTTTGTAGTCCTTAATACAACTGCCTTTGTAGTGTAATAGTTGGTGTACATTTCAGATAGAGCATTCAACCTGGACCTGATTTATTCTATTCAACTATCTGGTTTTGGATGGAATGTAATGAAAATTGTCGTAATTGACTTTCATCACAAAATTGTGGATGATGCTAAGTGGAGGAATTTGAAATAAATGGAAGGGTAGAAGAAAATTGGATGCAATCTTACTTTTGTATCAGAATCCTACTAACTGTAACCTATGGTGATGCAAAAGAAAATTTAATGATTTAGAGAAATTGTTGCTTTTACGCCTACCTGTTGAATATGTGATATGATCAATTGTATGCCTTTTATCGGACAATTTCTTATAACAATTCTTGTGACATTTTCTTTTTGCTATTTCTTTGCATGAAATGAATCTTGTTTCTGCTTGTTTCTTTAGTTTTTTAGTTGCCTATATCTGTGCGTAATGTTTTGCAAATATTGGGGAAAATATATTTTGGTCTTTTAATATGTACATTTCCACTTTTGGTCAAGTTAACCATAAATTTGCACTTTTTGTCATGTAATTTGCATTTTTTCATTTTATTCCCATTACAATTAATTTACTATTTTAGTCATGTAACTTGTATTTATCCTTCGTTTTTAGTCTTTTTTAACAACTTACTGGACTAACATTGAAGAAAACATAGGGTTACGTGACAACACTGGAAAAATATACAAAAAGTTATGGGACTAAAAATGAATATTTACAATAAACAAAATGTAAATTTTTTTAAAAGGACCAGAAGTGAAAATGTGCAAGTTATAGAAAAAAAAATGTAATTTTCAGGCAAAAATTTATCTCAGATAGACTCGATGCATGCTTTAGTTTACAAGAAGCTTAAGATGTATATTATAGCATGCTTGTCTGCCACATGTGCACTTGCAGTTCCTCGAACACATTAACTTTGTATTCGTGAAAACTTGTGCGTAATTCTAACTTCTCTTTTGTGGGTTCAGTGTGCTGTTCATTCGAAGGATGATGTTCGTGCAAAAGCCATTCGCCTGGTAAGGCATATTGCCACTTCTGTTGTAAGGGCATGGTGACAATTGGCGTTGACTTGACCACTAAAGGGGTCGTAACCACAGAAAAGGTATGGATCGAAGTTGGTATCTGATTAAGTGTCTTTCTCATGTCAGGTGGCCAACAAACTTTATGCAATTAGCTACATTTCTGGAAATATTGAGCAATTTGCAACCAAAATGTTCCTGGCATCTGTAGATGAGCGTGCTGATATGAGAATTTCTAAATCTGCTGCAGTACCTGAAAATCAAATGGGAGAGCAGGTTATTAGAAATTTATCTTTCTGCGACTCCTGCATTGCCTTCTTGTAATTACGGCATGATATCATGTTGATCGTTTATGTGAATTCTGAGTATCTAATTTTTGCATCTCTTGCTGAAATATCTCAAGGAGATGATTATTCTTATTTCTTGTTTTTTCCCAAATGGGTCCGTTCAATCTAAACAATAAGGAAAATAACATGAATTAAGGATTCCCGTTGTAGCAGTTTGTTGTGGATTCCATTTTCTCGCTGGATCACTGAAATAGAGGTATCTGCTAATCGGATATCATTTAGTTTATACTCATCGTGAATGCTAATAAAATTATTAGATTTCCTTGTACATGGCCATAAGATAGGTCTATTGACTTTGGCCCTATTTAGTATTTATTGTCTGTCTATTTCATTAGAAGAGAGGATCTAATTACTGGATGTTTAATCGTATAGTCGTGCCTATTGTTCAATTTTTATGTAGTAATCTCGCTCTATCAATCCCTCTGAAGAACATACCATCTACAGAAATGGATATTTAGGTATGAAGAAAGAAATATAATTGGGAAAATTTGATCCGCATTACTTCATAATCTTACACTGAAGATTTTAATATAACAACTATATGGTTGTTACCTCCCCCTCCCTAACTGAATCGAACTCTTTATAACTTACTACTAAACTTCCCATCGACCTTTAGTTGATCCTAATAATGGATGAAGTTCATGTTGATATTCCTTTATGTAGTTTCTTAGCTGTTCATCTTTAAAAAAAGTTGATACTGATATATTGAAAAGTTAGTCAAGTTAATTACAATGCGGAAGGAGTCTTTTCCTTGTTGCCATAGTAAGCCTGTTATCCTTTGGGCATTTTCTCTATCAAGTCCATCTTTTCAGGGTCAAGGGAGTGCAATTCCATTTTTTATCTTTTTTTACTTCTTGTTTTGTAAATTTAAATATTCTGTAACTATGATGTTTCCTTGTCAATAAAATATGTTTCTAATTTTTCAGTCAGCGTGTATACAATAATGGTTGTTTGGAGCTGCCTTTTGTCATTCAACTTAGACTTTAAAAAACAAAACTTCTGCTAATGTACATGAAATATACTAATTCCTTCCGTTGTTACTTCATAGTCTCAAATATGGGCTATTCAATAACATATAAACACATTGCTTACTTGTGTGAGTTGCTGCTTTCTAAACTTTTAAGTTGGCAGTATATCAATTGTGTCTACATATTGTTCAAGGTCTGTCATGAGCAAGGTCGATGCTTTATTTTCATTGAGCAGATGTTTATCCATAGGAACTATACAAAATGGGGCTCTATCTTTGATGTAGAAATAGTTAAGTTGTTTTCTTGATCTTGTGTTCCTGGTACATGCTCCATCAGTGGTGTTGAGTTGCTATTCTTTACCTAGATACTTAAATTTTCATGTTATTGTGCCATTCATGTATTTTTATGGTCATTTCACAAACTGTATTTGTTTAGTGTTTGTAGCATGAACGGGTAGAGTTGCACATTTTATGATTTCTATACTGATACTAGTTCGATTTCATATTAGGTGGAAAGCCAAAATACATCCATAAGTGGTTCTCAAGTTTCAGAGTCTGGAAGTTCTCAAAATGATACTATTAAGGGCTCAAAGGATCAGTTTCCTAATGATTCTTCAATCTCTTTTTCTCAAGCGCAGAGCCATGTTTCTTTGTTTTTTGCTTTATGCTCAAAGGTTTTGATACTTCTTCGTTAATTGAAGAGAATGTCAATTTTTTTGTTTCGTCTTCATGTTTCTTGATTCTGTTTCTTCTGTTTCCTCACAGAAACCAAGTCTTCTTCAACTGGTGTTCGACAATTATGCACAGTCCCCCAAGGCTGTTAAGCAGGTCTCTATCTGTTGTTTTATTGATGGTGGTTTAAAATAACTTTCATAGAAGCCCGTTGGTGCTCTGGAGAGCATAATTAATGCATTCATTGTGTGGATGTGGATAAGATACATTGATGTCTACTTTTGAGACCAATTTGTTTCCTGATCTCTCACTCCTGTTTCATGTTGGATTCTGATCTTGCTCTTCTTTTCATCTAGTTTATTTGCAAAACCAATTCTGGTCTGCTAAGTTATTAGTGTCTCTCGATTACTTTATGATGCCAATGGATGGACATAAACAAAAGAGCTGTAAATATGTCATTTGGTTTTGAAATTTCAAGGTAGTTTTCAGTTTCATATTCTGTATTATTGGTTTTTTCTTCTTGGGTATTTTATGTAAATATATTTGTGGCCATTGTGTAGGAAAATGTGATACATGAAATTTTATTTTTGAAGGAGATATTTTTTAATTATAGATATCTATTCTTTAACTTTTTAATATTAGATCGGAATAGAATATAACAATAAATATTTTGGAAAATGAGATACAATTTTATTAAAAGTTGTTATCACGTTGGTTATAGAGTGGGTTTGGGAAATGGACAAAGCCTAATTTTTTGGTTATCCACATAGTGGTGACTGAATGTGCGTTTGTAATATTTTTATAACGACCACACGATGCTTACTATTATTGAAACCTAAGAAAAGCATGCATAGGAAGCTAGTCCAAAACCTCTTGGCAAAAGGAAAAATATATAAAAGAGGTAAGAAACTTTACATGATCTAAAGACTATTCATCGAGTTACTGTACTTGGCTGCATATCTGGTGAACGTACTAGCAGTGATCAGTGTAACAGTAGCACATTTCCAAAAAAGTAGTAGTAGACCTGTTCTCTCTCGTACTAATCCATGTAACAGAATTTTCCAAAAGATTAAGAATATAACTATCCCTGTTCAATCTCAGAGGGGATATAGTATGGTCCAGATTGACATAATGTATGGCAAGTGCTCCATTGTGGGAGATGCAATAACCATTTGCACATCCTGCTCCATTTCTTAATTTGCAGTTGGACCAGATGATCTGAAGTATTTTAGCAGTTTGTCAAATTTCTATGTGGTGCATCTTCCCTTGTACTTTTAGGTCATTCATCACATAAAAACTGTTGGGGAAGCTTGCTTTCATGTTTCAAGTCTTTTAAGCAACCTATCACTGCTTGAGCCCTGAGTCAAATTGTTTTTGCCACTAGGCTGTCAAAATCGTCTGTGGCATTCCAGTCAAATGAGAAATGCTAAAACTACCAATCCATGAAGAGAAGAGGTTTAGTGATTTTTGCTTGTGTATAGATGCTTGCGTTATTTAAGAAAGTAATCCATCAGATTTTAATGACCCATCGCTGTTACTTTTACCAAGAGTTCGTGTGAATTTTTGTTGATTGTATTAAGCCTATTTCCTTACCTAGAGTCTGTGTGAATCACTTTAATTTTTTCTCCTTATGCAGGCTGTGCATCGTCATGTTCCTATTCTTCTAAGGGCTTTTGAATCACCATATTCTGAATTGCTTCATATAATATCTAATCCACCCCGAGGAAGTGAAGATTTACTGACACAGGTTTACTCTCTAACATTAATTTGTTCTTGAATTGCCATTCTTAAAATGCTGACTAATATTCTGGTTCTACATGAAGGTGATTCATATATTGTCTGAAGGGAAAACACCTTCTCCAGATTTAGTTGCGATTGTCAAACATTTATATGAGACTACATTAAAGGTAGTATTCTAGGCCTATTTCTGCCTATTTTTTGCATTTCTCATTGTTGATGTGTTGGTCCTTGTGGTGTTATTCTTTGCAGGATGCTACTATTCTTATACCTATGCTATCAGCTTTTTCAAGAGATGAGGTTTTTACTTTTATCCTGTTTAAGTCCGTTATTGTGATTATATATTGGATAGAAATGTATGACTTACTAGGCAGAACCAGTAGAGTTTGATATGGAAGATTATAGGTTGTTCAGGGTCGGTCCAGAAAATTTTTTTGGTGTATTCATATATGAGAATCGATGCTAGAAAGATAATTCCATTAACCGAATGAACTGAGATTAATGAAAAATCATGTCAATATATCATTGGAAGGGAAAAGACTTTCTATTACAATGAACTATGAAACACTGATTTCTTACATTTTTATCTGCAAAAGTCATCAATTCAATTAAGGTTTTAAAGAAAACCACTAAATCGAAATAATAGATATGCATTTAATCTTGTTTGAGTCATAGTTGCTCTCAAACAAGATTTCAACTTCTTCAATTTTGGAATACCTATATTTACCTACAATAAGTAATTAATCAGCATACCCTCAATTAAAGAAAATAAAATGAACTTACTAAAATTAGCCAAAAAAAAAAATGGGGCCTTCTCCGTTAGGCCCTATGCGGTGGTGTGAGCTGGTCTACCTCATATCCAGCACCGACGTTGATGTGAAGAATGTTTCCGGTGACTGTATAATAGGGTTGTCAATAATAAGAGATACTATATTTAGTATATGGCAAACTCCGAGGAAAATTATCAAGTTAGAATCTTAATATAAATTGAAGATTTCATAATAACTTCACATAAACAACATAAAATATTGCTATAAAAGGCAGTGCCAAAATGTATAAGAAATAAAAAAGATGCATGTTACAGTTGAAGTTTAATTTCCAAGAACAATGAAAAGATCCATTTCAGAGATTGGTGCGAAGTTCAAACTTGCAAATTCTGCTAGTTTTGTTGCTTCACATAACTGAGAAAAGTAGTTCAATTTTTTTTTCCCAATTCCCTTATTTTTCTAGGTTATCAACAAAATCAAAAGTCCCCCTGGCATTGTACTTTTAGTAGAGTTCTGCAACAAAATGGTTTTAACTTATTGTTGCTATTCTTTTAGTTAGCTTCCATGTTCTTTCACATAAAAAAAAAAACCACTGCTTTCCATGATTTTGAAAAGTATATTTGTTTATTATTATGAATACAGGTTTTACCAATTTTCCCTCGACTTGTTCACCTTCCAATGGATGCATTTCAGACAGCACTTGCTCATATCTTACAGGTATTGGCTACAGAATCAGTGGATCACCATCTTCTCGTTTTTTTCTCCCTTATTTTTTCAG
The DNA here is from genome assembly GCA_001598015.1 of Dorcoceras hygrometricum. NCBI lineage: Eukaryota > Viridiplantae > Streptophyta > Magnoliopsida > Lamiales > Gesneriaceae > Dorcoceras > Dorcoceras hygrometricum. The sequence goes on from KQ995674.1 coordinate 191,663, forward strand.
TTTTGGTGCCTTGATTTCATATGATTTCTGGCGTTTGAGAAGGAGGTTACCACGACACCTCTGTTGTTACTTTGGGCCCTTTAAATATAAGAACACGAACTCTTGATCTTTCTACTCTTATGTATTCTACTAAAATGTTTTGAAGTCAAAAAAACATTTCGATGATCTGTTATGTACTCTGTAAGAATTATTTATCTTCCTCCTTGTTGGCTGTTACACATGAATCATTTTGAATTTTTTTCGGGAATCTTTAGTCTTAAAAAATGTAGAGAGACTTTGACCAGTTTAGATGTTTTCCCATGTTTTAAAGATTGCTGTTTGTACTTTTGTCTTCAGGGTTCTGCCCACACCGGTCCTGCTTTAACACCTGCTGAAGTCTTGGTTGCAATCCATGACATTTCTCCCGAGAGAGATGGTCTCCCTCTCAAGAAGGTACTTATCTCTCTGGGACCTACTATCTTTTTGTAAGCAGAAAATAGGGAAAAAAAATGCTAGGTTTGATACCTGGGCCATTTGTTTTCTGGAGGCTGTGCAATTTCATGTCACTGGTCATTAGCTTTAAACTTGAGTTGCACAGTGGACATGTAAACAGAAAACAGATACATAACATGCTGGTGGATTTGTCACAGGAGTTTTTGCTATCCTTATTCTGGGGTACTATTGTCGGTGTTATGTTTATATTCAATACGATAAAAGTTCAGAGAGAAGATAGCAACTAATTTATTCTGAATAATGATGATCCCAACTAGTTTCATACACAGTAGTTGAGATATAAATTAGGAACCTATAATCCTAGAGAATATTTAGTCTAATCTAAATCCCATACATTCAGGGATAAACATCTACTAAATAATTACAATCATACACACAATCTTTTTGTCCATTACAAGCTTGCTTACTAATCTCTGAAAATCGGTCTCAACCAATCCTTAAGTGAATATGCCCGCAAGTTGCTCTTTCATGGAAGTGAAGGGAAGGCAAATCAGTCCACTGTCCAGCTTTCCTTTGTGAAATGTCTGTCCACTTCAACGTTTTCTGTATGGTCATGTTTCACCGTATTATAGGAAATCTGATTACAATCTGTATGGTCATGTTTCACTGTATTATAGGAAACCTGATTTGTTATCACAATCAAAGCTTCATTAGACCTTTCCTTTGAATCTTTTAGTCTTCTAAAACAATTTCCAGCCACAATAATTCACATATGCCAAGAGCCATAGCTCTATATTCGGCTTCCGCAATGGAACTTGCCACAACGTCTGCGTTTTAATTCTCCGAGTTACAAGATCGCCTCCTACAAAGGTACAATAACTTGAGGTTGATCTTCTATCATTATTAGACCCTGCATGATCTGCGTCTTTATATACTTCAAGAGCAAACTCTTCCCCGTTCTTGAATAGTGCTTTTCAAGTATCGAAGGATCCGATATACAACTCTAAGATGGTGGGTTCTTTGGGGTTATGCATGAATTGACTAACCACAGTAACTGCATAAGCTATGTCAGGTCTTGCGTGAGATAGATGTATAAGTTGCTGCATAAGTCTCTGATAAGATCTCTTCACCACGGTTGGGTCTTCCACATTATCTCCAAGCTTGTGGTTGAACTCTATAGGTGTTTCTGCTGGTTTGATCACTCTAGCTCTGTCTGTAATCTGTGTGTAGCATTGTATTAGTAAACCTCCCAAACCATGCACTATTATTTTAATCCATACAAAGACTTCCTTAATTTGCACACGTGTCCCGTATTTGAGGCAAACCCTGATGGAACATCCATGCAAATTTCCTTCTCAAGTTCCCCATGTAAAAACATTTGTCGCAGCAAATTGTTGTAATTTCCATCCTCGATTAACAGCCAAAGACAACAAAACTCTCACAATGTTCATTTTTGTAACAGGAACAAACGTCTCAAGGTAATCGATCCCATATGTTTGAGTGTAATCTTTGGCAACGAGTCTTGCCTTATATCTTTCCAATGAGTCATATCAATTGTATTCGACTGTTTTATATCCATCTACACCCCACTGTTGGCTTCCCTTTTGGCAATTTCACCAAGTCCCAAGTCTTCTTTATCTCAAGTGCTTGCATTTTAGCCATCATGGCATTCTTCCAATTCTCATTCAATGCCTCGGATAATGTTTTGGGAATTTGGATTGAGTTTAGACTGGTGAAAAAGGTTGGTGTTTGGGAGGTAGATTATTGTAAGACACGAATAGGTTTATGAAGTGGAGTGCATGATCGGGTTCCTTTTCTAATAGCAATTGGAACATCATAATTGTTTTGATCAAGGATATTGAAAGTATTATTAGTGAGGGTTCGGAGATTACCTCATCAACTTCACAAACAGGGACTGACTCGGGTGATTGGACTTGCTCCAATTCAATAATTGGTCTATGTCTTCTTGTATAAACCAGCGATGGCGAGTGGAGTCTTGAACCTGAGCTGTATGACATTCGGCATGAGCATTGGGATGAAGAGAAGATAGATTGAGTACTGAGATAGGGAGGATTAGTAGGTGGAGGTGATTGAGCTGCCAAAGATTCAGTGTGTAGCTGGCTAGGTGTAGGAGCTGTTGGTAAGGCAAGAGGTGTATGATCAAGGGAAAAAAATATTTGATATTTATCTTCTGTCAAGGGGAAAAGAGTTTTTGGCCTTTATTTTTATCAATGAGAAATTACCCTGAAGAAGAGGGTCACAGAAATAGGAATCATCTTCATTAAAAGTGACGTCGGAAGAGACATAGACTTTCCTTGTGGGAGGATGGTAAAACTTTTACCCTTTTTGAGTTGGGGAATAGCCAAGAAATACACATTTGAGAGCCCGAGGATCAAGTTTTCCCCTACCGTGGGTGTGAACATGGTCAAAAGCAACACAACCAAATATTTTTGGAGCACGATTGCTAGAAGCATTAAAATTCTAAAAAGAATTTCAGCAAGATCTGCATGGGGCTTTGGTGGGTAAGCTGTTGATAATATGAGTTTCCTTTGAAACAGCCTGACCCAAAATTGTTTAGGTACATTCTTTTTGAAATAAAAGGCTCTAGTTACTTCCAGAATGTGTCATTCTTTCAATCACCCACCCCATTTTATTGGGGTGTGTTAACAAGAGGATTCATGTATTATGCATTTTCTTGGAAATATGGTGTAAAAACTTTATTAAAATAGTCCATTGCATTGCCATATTGCAATATTTTCATTTCCCTATTAAATTATGTTTTGATCATGCGACAGAAGATGTAAAAAATGGTGCGGACCCCTAATGTGTTTCATAAGAAAATTCCAAGTTACGGGTACGATCATCAATGAAAGAACTAAACCAGCAAGCCTGGATATGTTAGGAATGGTGGAAGGTCCCCAAATGTCACTGGATGAGATTAAATGGAACAATGGTTCTTTTATTGCTTATTGGGAATGAAGCACGTTTGTGCTTTGCTAGTTCACACACATCACACCTAAAATTATCGACTTCCAAATCTTGAACAATAAAGGGAACATAATCTCAAGGACTCTAAAAGATGAGTGACCAAGACAAAGGTGTTGAAGCCAAATCTGGTCTTTATTGGAGATAGAAGATTCTGAAAGCAATGACAATGGGGAGGGGGTTTGTGACTCTGTGCCGACCACTTGATTCTTCAAGATAATAGAGACAATCCTCTTCTCTAGCATGTCCAATCATCCTTCTCATCCCTGCTCCTGAAAAATACAATGAGAACCATCTCCATGTTGTCGCAGAACCGCTTGCCACTGTTATCTTTTTGTGGCTTGGGCAAGACTTATATGTGACAAATTTTTGTGGAGAATGGCTCGTGTGATCTGTAGCTCCTGAATCGATGTCCCAAGAGCTAGTGTTATTGTATCCAATACATTAAAGGCATGAGAAGAAGATGCACCTGAGAACGCCAAAGAGCAAGTACCTACTGTGGATGGTTTTTCCAATTTTCCCAGGAATTGCTGTAGTTTCTCCATTTCTTCTCTATTGAATTCAATGGCTTATCTTTGGGAGTTATTTTCTCCATCATATATATTACTTGCTGCTGTATGTCTTTCCCTGTCGCTGTGGATAACCACTTTTGTCTGTCAATTTTTACTTAATCGTTGTGGTCTGTTTGAATTTTCCACCATGTATCCTCTGTGAGCTTATCCTCTGACAACGAGGACACCACATGGAATTGTTGCTGCTTGTTTTGATGAAATACCAGACTGTTTATTATCCTTCCCAACCGATTTTTCAGTGCTTTAGTTCCTCCCTTTTGTGGTTCCATGGGCTGAACTATTCACTGAGTTGTGTTCTCTAACATAATACCTCTTCTCCCTTCTTCAGCTCGAACAATTCTATTGTTTCGTTAGTGTTGGTAGATCTGTTTTCCAAGAATTTGCACTCTTACAGCATAATATTCTATAATTTATCCAGCCAAGAAGTCATAAACTCGATCTTTTTCTACCAACCGTTAAGAAGTACTGCATTATCACTACATTTCATTTGTATGCATTGATAATGATCTATCTCTTGCCATATACTTCGTAAAATATTGTATTATCGTGTGATTGAACAACTTCCTTGTTTAGTTGATGAAATCTTTTTCTGATTTCATAGATTTGTGCATCATCTCAGACTTTAGAGTATTTTTGCTTCACCATCTTCCATATTTATGCTACAGTGGTGAGGAACATGCATGTGTCGCTGATTTCAGGCAACATTGAGTTCCATAACCAGGACATCACCATCGAATCTTGTTCATCCCATACTTGAAATTGAGGATCTCCCTCTTCTAGGCCAGTATGTAGATGACTCAGTTTGCCTTTTTGCCTTAAGAATGTACAAACCAGTTGAGACCATTTTGGTAGTTCTTCCCATTCAGTCTATTGCTGAGTGAATGCTTTGTAGCTCCCTGGTTGACGTCAGGTGGCTGCCTTCATTCAGTGGGATCTCTTTGGTGGCCTTAGCACTGTTATTGTCAGATGCTTCCGACATATTTCTGTGTCTACCGGTATGAGGTTGAAGGGAATGCTAAGATCGTTGATATAACGACAATGTGGTTGGATGTGCGCCTAAAGCTCTGATACATGAGAAAAGTTTAGAGAGAATCATAACTCTTATATTCTTAATAATGATAAAAACAATGAGTTATACACAAATATTTACGGTCTAAATTAGGAATCTATAATTGTAGAGAATATTTAGTCTAATCTAAATCCTTCACAATTTGGGATAAACATCTACTAACTAATTACAATGTTACACACAATCTTTTTCTTAACGGGAAAATTTTCCCACACATTATAATCACTAGACAAATTTATTCCTAGATGTATACGTGATAAAGAGCAATTCGTTTGTCTACGATTACATCCTAGAGTTCTGTTTTAAGTAATGGAAGATTTTTTCTTCAGATCACGGATGCATGCTCAGCTTGTTTTGAGCAACGGACAGTTTTTACACAGCAAGTGCTTTCAAATGCCCTAAACCAGATGGTAAGCCATAGATTCTTAGCATGTATGGGAAGTTTTCGTGTAGCACTGAACTAACCTCTCACATTTTGTGTTAGGTCGATCGAACTCCACTTCCTTTGCTCTTCATGAGAACTGTCATCCAAGCAATTGATGCATTTCCAACACTGGTATATGCAGTTCTGTCTATACTAATGAAATCAGTTGTAGTGGATGATGCTAGATTTTTTGAATCTTTGTCCACGGGATATTTTACTCGTTTTTCTCAAGTCACTTCCGTTTTGGATAAGTATGTGTCTGCTTGTTTCTTAACTTTGATTCTTTGAACAATGGCTGAATCAGGCCACATTCCTTGGGTGTAAAGCCATATATATGTGCGTTAGGAAAATTTCTGCAGTGGCAGAGCGGATAATGTGTTCCATCTTATCATTTGAACTTTGACAAAGTTTGGACTACAGTAAGAAATAAGTATTGGTAGGAGTCTGAACATAGTGCAAACCAACCTTACTCTTGAAAAATAAAGGACGTAGATATGACTTCCTCTGCTCAAGTCTATTCTGGTTAGGTGATTTATGAATGCGAATGAAAGTGAAGAATTATTTTTCAGAGGTTGCAAACATTTCTTCTGGTGTTCTGTGATTCTAGCCTTCAGATTGTATGATTGGACTTAAATGTCATGGTTTTCCTTGGCATAATTTGCAATTTGTCTTTCTTTTGGCCATATACCTTTAAAAAGCACACCTAAAGCAAAACAAGAACAAAGATATCACTTGCGTTACATAGACTATGCTGCTTTAGAATGTCATTTTTGTTTGGTCTCCAGTCATGTCCGTGATTTTAATGTTTCTCAGCATTCAGTTTCACCAAATTCTAATCTTTCTGTTGCTATATTACTTCTATGCGCTCTTACTGCTGCGTTCCGATCCGAAACATTGACGTTAATGTTTGGTTCCAACTTTTCCTATATTTGGTTTGTCACTGAATCCACATTTAAAATGGCTTTTTTGCACTACTTGCCATATTTGCTGTATTTGAATTTGATCATGGCTCAAATTATACTTATCCGATCCAATTGTGCGAGTTCTTTTTTGTGGTTATAAATTGCATTGTACATACTCTGTGGTGAGAGCAAGTTGTTGGATAATAATCCATCTTCAAACCAATTCCAGGTTGATTTTGTCATGGAAATTCTGTCCAAACTTGTGCATCGGCAGGTATGTCAAGTACAAGTTAGATTCATAAATTTGCTCTCTATGATGGATCCATGTTTGGTAGATTATATGGAGTCTAAAAAAGACTCATTTTATTATTACAAACTGGCACAGATATGGAGAATGCCGAAGTTATGGGTTGGATTCTTGAAATGCATCTCACAGACGCAGCCACATTCCTTCCGCGTATTATTACAGGTATTAAAGATTCAAATTACGTTCTACGTAGTTTTGAGATGTGATTCTTTTTTGAACTTAGTTAGCTTGTGATGTATATAACTGAATATGTTATCTCGGGGCAACCCAGTGTGTTTGTACCCCTTCATGTTACCTTTTATGATTTGCATATTCATATCGGAAAAAAAATAAGAACAAATTATTACAGGTATTAACTGTTAATTTGCTTGTGTAAATTGTTCTGTCCTTTTTCCTGTTGTCTCTGGTCTTCTTGCCAACTCTATAAAACTTGCTTGCAGCTACCCACACCTCAGCTTGAAAGTGCTCTGAATAAACATGCAAATCTTCGTGGTCCCCTGACTTCTTTTGCGAATCAATCAAGTGTTAGAAACTCTATATCCAGGTAACTAATCCTCATATCAGTAGCAATATTTTGTATCCTGCACTTCTATGTTTCGCTCTGTTACCGTTGACTTGCACAATCACAATCCTCTCTCATTATTATCATGAAATCTCATATATGGTTCTGAGGGGGATTTTCACATTAAATAATGACGGAAGCTAACTTTGGTTGGTTAATCCGATCAGTTCATCGATGGTTGGCAAGTAGGAAGGTCGTAATGATGATTCTGCATGTTCGTGTGTATCTCACAGGTGGATTTAAGAAGCCCCCGAATTGACTTGGGTTACGGGTGTGGTTCTGACAGTATTGACCGCATCTCTTGGTGTAACCGATTATTCTGTACCTTTGGACCAAATTGGCTACAGATTCTGTTAAAAGCCAGCAGAATGTTGAAAAATAGCATGTGAGAAGCGTGCAAATAAAAAGTATAACTGAACTATGCATAGAACTGAACCTCAAGTTTGGCTATACTATCTTATGGTTCACGGAAGACTGTTAAGAGTTGGTTTGGATGATCTAAAATTTGTTATTATCACGAGGCATTTTTATTAGAGAACCTGTCTTGCTGGTCGGTGAAAGCCTGAAGATATTGAAACGCTCTAATTTATTTAACAGAACATGTCATTGCTGGGAATGAGTTCCCTGGTCATAAATCAGATCTCTATTAACTGGTTTACTGATATTCCATGTTCTCTCCTACTACAATTGTTTGCCATTTCAAGCTACGATACTTTCTAGCTACTTCTCCTTACCCTATATACTGATCGATATGTTTAACATTGAATCAAATCATGTAACATTTAAATCCAATCATATAGGAGCCCTCGGTCCAAAATTCTGTATCTTAATTTTTAAGTTAATTCTAAGTTAATTATAAGATCGTGATCGACAGGTCAACATTACTGTTGCTTGGCCTCGAGACTGAAGCGCAAGTGCAACAGCCGCAGGTTATGTCATCTTTGCATCGCTTGGATCCAAATTCATGAAATGAAATTGGGAAAGGGACTAAATATTACATGCCTGCAAATTTGGAGGCTTGTTTAAGAACTGTATAGAGCCGCTCAAGTACAGCATTTGGGTGCTGACACTTGGGAATCACCTCAGTCTTTTATTCACAATCCTATCCAAGAGCTATGGAGCTGATTGATAAGGAGAGGCCCAAAATCTTCATTTTGCAGTTTTCATCTGCATCTGGTTGGTCTGAAGAGGATAGATGAGGCGGGGTCAATGGGGGGTTGGCGAGTTAGGGATCTTCAGCTCTGGACTGTTATTCAATTTTATGTAGGCCTTTTTAGCAGTAGCTGCAGTTATTTTTTGGAGTAATACACAGTAAATGTCTTTTCTTCCCCTTCACGTAAAGAATTATGATTCACAAAATGCATAAGAGGAAACATACATCCTGTTTCTACCATCGGTAATCTGTGGATTGATTCACTGCTTATGCTGACTTTGACGCAGCTATGAAGACAAGGATAGTTAATAGTCTACCATCAAAAAATGTGTATTTGTATTGAAAGTATGCGTGCCTTGTATGTTGGTGACTGATTAGTGAAATATGTTAAAGAATTTCGGTAATGTTAATGTTGTTTGAATAATATGATAGTTAAGAGTATTCCCAATCTATATCGAGCATATTTGATAGATAAAACAAAATTATAATCATGATCATGTATATATACACTAAGAATATAACACACCTTGTGGTCCGTCCGAGATTTTGACAAAATTACACCATCTCAAATTAATTCGGCAATATCGGGGAAAAGTAATTTGAAAATTTAACAAAATAAAATGTAGTTAAATATGACACATGTATAACGATAAAAAGTTTTCAAATAAAATAATTTTATTTAACAAAAATAAACACTCGCTGCCGGCACCATAAGAAACACTTATGGGAAAATGAGAGCTTTGCATATTTATTGAGATTAATTAAAATACACAAGTTAAAAACTTTTAAAGATAAAGTTTATAATTAAGTTTTGGTGATAATAAATAACGTTCTGATTTAATCGTTTAGTACAATAAGCTAAAAAGTTTTGTTAAATCAGATCAGTTTGGCGGATATCATTTGAGTATAACTGACAGCTCGGGCAACAAGCGATATTCAAGAGCAGATAAATTCAAGAGCAGTTGTAGAAGAGCATATCATTTTAGTTCTCAGCTGGAACAGTTTGAACAGTTCAGCATGCTATACTAACAGAATAACACGGTAAAGAGAGCAGATCAGCTAAATAAAAGAGTTGAGATATTTAACATTTATGGTCGTTGGATAAAGTAACGCAACATTCAGAATGTTGACAAAATTTTGAATACAAGGATTGCGCTTAAAAAGAGGAGCATTTAATGCATAATTACGGAGTATATAGGCTGTATTCAATGCACATTAAATGGTCGGGTACAAAGGTGCAGAGATTCACAACTGAGAGTACTTCTAAATATTGGAAGATGTGAAGAAGTTAGGAATTCTCGAATTTACGAAGCTACGATTTTTAAGATCGAAACAAGAGAATAAGTGGAAGTGTTCAAAATCTACGGTGTTCCAACTCTGCATCAGTACACCTCGTATGTAGTTATTCAACCAAGGTGAATCTGCTTAGGCTTATGCTTACATAGAAAATCAATATCTAGAGTGCTATTTGTAAACTAACAGAGCCTATTTGTTAAGTGTGAGAGTGTCAGATCAGCAGAGTGCTGAGTAGATCTGATTAAAGCGTGTATCAGATCAAAGTCTTCTAGTGTGAGTCTTTCAGCTTGGAAGAAGAGGAGATCGAGCTATTTTAAGTTCACTGATAGATCGATCCCAGACAATTTGTAGCTCTAAATATCAACATGAACTGTCGTAAGCTTGGTTAGTAACTCGTTGGTCTTAACCGAAACATTTTCCAAAGAATTTTTAAGAGTTTATTTACCATCTCTAAACTATATTTTACGATGTAACATAAAATAAATAAAATACTAGATATATTGGGGCAGTTCTAACACGTAATCAATTCAACCAAATACACCGGTCTTCTCATTATCAATCTCAATCCATAAAAAATCGTCTCTTCTTTTAAGTCCACTTAAAGACCACCATCATGTTTCTATATGCAACTTTAAATTGATATTTAGTAAATAAAATGTTTTGTTGGATCTGTATAACAGATCAGATCTTAATTTTGATAAACACAACTTATTATTATGTTTCTAACAATTTAATTGAGCGCAAGGTAAACTGTAGCAGTTCAGATCAGACACGAACTGAAGAAGCGTGCTATAGCAGATAAGCTACGAGTTGTATAAGCGAGCTGTAGCAGATCATGAGCAAGCTGAAGCAGATCAGACGTGATCTAGAAGCGACGAACTGAGTGCATTTGATAAGATACCCAAGTTGGAACAGTAGAGGACCCCCAAACTGGTCCAACAGACGACATCCAAGCTGATCCAGCTTATAGCGAAGATCATCACAGAATAAATCAGTTCAGAGCAGAATCAGCTCAGGAGAGAAGCGTTCAGTTCAGAGATCAAGTGTAGATCAGAGTTTAGCTTACAGGTTCAAATCAGAACAGATGAAAAGTATTCGGTTCAGATATCAGCTTACATCAGCTCAGGGCAGAATCGGTTCAAAGCTCAAAAGTAGTTCAGATCAGCTTAGAGCAGCTCAGGACTGAACAGAATAGAATCAGCTCAGATCAGATTAGAAACGCAATGAGAATCGAATAAGCTTAGAGAAGCAGTTTAGATCAGCTTAGAGCTTAGAACAGATCACATCGGGAGATCAGCTCAGATAAACAGCTTAGACAGAATCGGCGTAGTATATATATCAGTTCGGAGTGAACATATCAGAGCAGAATCCATTCAGAACAGCTGAGAACGCCTAAGCTGGAACAGTATATAACAGAGAGAAACGAACAGATCAGCTTAGAGCTTAACAGAACATAATCATCTCAGAACAGAACAAAAAAACACAGATAGATTCAGCAGATAGTCGATCAACTTAGAGCAGATTAGAGCATTCAAGAGCAGCTCAGAGCGTAGAACAGATCAGCTCAGAGCTATACATAGAAGAACAAAACAGCTCAAAGCTGTACAAAAATCATTATGAAGCAGATTAGAGCATAACAAAGCAGTACGAAGCAGGTTAGAGCTAGAACAGCTTAGAGGGAGCTTCGTAGAGGATCGGCTCCGGGACAAGCTCAGAACAACGAAGCAGATCAGACCAGAGCTGGTCAAACGAAGTCAAGCAAACTGTACGAGCACTGAACAGAACAAGCAAGGACAAAACTTTATTTTGTCCGAGCTGAAAGAGCCTTTGAATTTCGTCAAAAGAGGAAAGAGCCGTTGAAAACCAAAAGAGGAAAGATCCTTATGTCATGGCTGAAGATCAGATTGACACGCACAAAATAAGGGATCTCTCCAACGGTAATAATTCATCAAAGACTACATATACACAGAAGATAGAAGCGTACAGAAGTGTGAAAAAGAGAAGCATGCACACAGCAACATATATGCACGAAACACAGGAAAGAGAGAAAGATGTGCAACAGTCGAGAGCTGGTATATACAGATGACAACTGGTGTACAGGCTGAGAGCTGTGCCTAGGTGTGAGCTGGTGAACAGCCGAGAGCTCAAATGCAGAATCATTATAGTCTACTGCACAACCAGGGAAGAAGATGATGATATCAGCTTTGAAGAAGCACTTCCCAGCGTGAGAAAATATTTGAGAGCTTATACTATAAATCACACACACACACATTCACTCACGTATTGAGAGATGAGCGAAACAGATTAGAGTGAATGTGAGAAGTAGAATTATTGTAGTATTAGAACAGAGATATTAAACATGTTCATAGTGTCGCAGCTCAAACAGCTTGCGGGCTGGTGTGAAGCGTAGAGTGCTAGGAGTTCTAGCAGCTTATGGGCTGTTGGATCGGGTTAGAGTAGGAGCTGCTGTAATAAAATTTTCTAGTGGAATCCTTCCAGTTTGGAAGAAGCGGAGACATAGGATATTCAGCTCCGAACATCCATAAACAAATAGAAGAGTTCTTTACAGTTTTCAATTTACAGCTTTCTACATTCATACTTGCATCACATAATTTAAAACAAACAGCTTTCAATTTTGAGAGAGTATATTCAGATGTTTTCCGCTTGGTTTTTATACCATATCTGAATACTTCTCGGTGCTCATATATTCCAAGAACCGGAGCTATTGCAGCTCACGCAGAGCTAGTTTCTCATCGTTCATTTCGCGCGCGATCTGTTCAGCATGCAGCACGGCTCCGTGCTGATTCAGCTTAAGCGCGATCTGCTTGGTGCTGTTTTTCAGAACCTTTCTTCTTTTTAAAAAACATGTTATCTAAATTTTTGATCTATGAATTAGTGCCCGAACTGTGTGAGAGCTCACGGTACCAGTTTTCAGACCTATCATGTTTGTTTAAGGAGGAATAAAGACGGGATTAATTATGATGTAGTTACTCGATATTGTAGTTATCGTTGATCAGCATGAAGAATATACGGTCTTGCGAGATTGTTCACTTCGAGAATTACAACAATTGTTTAATCGATACAAAGATCTTGCAGATATTTTGATTCCAGCACATGATATCATAATATCTTTAATACATTAAATTCTTAATAAATTTTGGAAGGTGGTTGTAATTATATAAGAAATCCTTTCTTAATAATAAGATTACAACTTTGACTTCAAAAATCCGATAAATTTATGGAATCGATTATTAGTTATCCTTTCTAAAAAGTAAATCGTTCCAGGATAGAGAAAAGCAAATTTGATTTAAAGATACTCAAATAAAATAAATAGAGCTTAACATATAATTTGGAAGAGAGTTCATTTATTATTCTGACCACAATAAATTTGATAATAATTTGATATAGGTTATCATTTATCACAATTTTATGATGATGTTTATAATATAAGTTAAATTTGAGGAGCCTTAATTGATTTTTCTCACGGAAAAGTCCATAGTTTAATTAATTAAAAATTGATAAGATCGAAAAATGAGTTTAGAATGAGTGACTGAACTTTTTTAAAATTTCTTTCAAAATGCAATGTTTAAAATCAATCGAATTATCGATTGACATTTTGTTTCAGTCCGTTCTGATTTTTCAAGCTACAAATTAATTGTGCGTAAACAACTTGGTCAATCAACGAATACAAATATTGTAAATTAACAGATAGGAACAAAGAGATTTGTTTATGAAAATTTAAAGCCAAGTTTCCGTGTCTCCATTTCTTCAAATCTAGAAAGATCTCCATTATGAGACTTTGATCTGAGTACACAAATTAATCAAACCCACTCAGCTGCGCTCGCAGCTAATTTGAACTCCTAACATTCAGGTTGTGTTAGTTTACGATGAATACAATCTCTCAAGCTATTATGATATTCTATTCTAGTTTGAACCTGATCTAATTCAGCAAAGATGAATTTATACACGAAAAGTGAAATTACAAAGGTTATACAGCTTAGAAACTTAGAAAGCGAAATAAGTTCGTCAAATGATAGATCGAAAGAAAGATCTATCAGAAGGATCTGTTTTCACTTCACTTATGATATTTATAGGTTTGAGATGCAACAATAATAAATTTGAACGACCCTCGGTCACTAAATACTCATAAATTTTGTCAGTTGACAATAAATATGCATTTAATGCATCCGTAAACTCAATACTAACGCATTAAATGCTCGTTTTTTTCGCTCGGTAAACCACTACTCCACTTCAACAACTTTGTTAACATAATACTGATTGTTGTCGTACAAGTCTAGAAGCTCATTATATGTTCCATTGTATATGAATAAAATATATGAAATATTCAATGATAATAATACATAATATTATAATGAATAATTAAATAAACACAATAAACTTGTAAGACCATAGAAATACAATTACTAAAACGTAAATTGTTAAAGGACAGATAGCGAATTTTATAACCTCCAATGATATAAGACGTAAAAAAGATAATGGACAATTTGGAGATGCACAAAGTAAGAGATTTGTGTGTGTAACTAAGGGAAAAACTTATAAAGTGCAAGCTTGATGATTAATAATTACAAAGAAATTACAAGATTACATATATAATTAATAAACTCAAAAGTGAATAAAGTTGTATTTCCAAAACTTGATTATTTACAATGAGAGTTTCACCTTTCTATAGTAATGTCTTTTATCAAAAGCTTTTATCCAACATTATAAATGATTCTAGGAAAATATATCAATACAATGAAGAATAGTAATATAACGATACCAGATTCATCTACCGCAACGCCAAGAAAAGCTACAGATTTTGCCGATGCCCCTTACACAAGGTAAATAATGCGTACTCTATTGACTTAGTTATAAGGTAGCTTTTATAAGACTCAATGGAAGATGGTCACTGATTCTTTAACCTCATCATCTACAATAGTTGCAAGGCACAACTTTTCCAAGCGATAGAGTATATTGCCTCCAAAGAACTTTTATTCATACACTAATTACAATCATATTTATTTTGACGATACAAACATTGTTATTGATTTTAGTGCATTTACTTGAATACGTAAATCAAACTGAAACAGATAAGTTGGAGAAAAAGCTTGACAAAAACAAATCAAACCAAATCGATTGATAGAACAAACCTGTTCAATCGAACAAATAAGTTTGGATGAGAACTCAAGATAGAATTAAACAAAATCAAACAGATCAGCTCAAGACGATAAGAGATTAGTTCAGAGCAGTTCAAAATCAGGAGAGCTTCAGTTGAACCAGATCAAAGAAAGGACAACAGAAGTCCTTTCAAACGGCTATAAATTTGTATCCAACGTTCACTTCAGATCTGAAGCTACAAGTGAACAATAGCGAAAGAAATTTTTTTTAGAAGAGTGGAGAGCGAAGAGCGTGAAAAAAAGAATACAAGTGATAACAAAATCTTACATGAATACATCAGCTTGATGGGCACTCTACAATGTGAGGACATTTGTGAGCATACACTATAACAGATAAAATTCTCATATACATCCACTCACACATGTGCGAGCCTTTACACGAAAATGTAAAATATAATGTTAGTAATCTTGATACAGAGACGTTTTACATATATATCTTGGAGTCTGAGAGTTTCAATAGGCATGTAATAAATCCAGATAAGGTGGGTTTATACAATGTTAAAAAAATCAAAATCTTAGTACATACTCCTGATTGGAAGATATCATAAATGTTACATTTAAACTTCCATCAAATTTTCCATATTTGCTATACAACTCTATTTTTTACATGCATAGTTGAAGCATGTAAGATGTATAAAAATGCTTCATCTCATCGGGTACTTACATATCTTCCAAATAGTTTACAAATACATATATTAATTTCAAGCATGTAAGATGTATATTAATTTTCATAGAGTTATGTCAAATATTTTCCGATTGTTTTTTTAACTCACAACCACATGATGTATGCAATGTAGCGGATCATCCGAAGAACTTAGTTCATGCGGCGAATGACTATAATGTTGATAGCTCAACAAAGTCAACAACCACCTGCTTTCTCAATTCTAAAGGATGGGAGCTCTTCCAATTCATAAATATTATAGTGATATTTTTCATCTTGTCCGTAGTTTTTACCCTAATAATTTTTATGGGTTTTCACGTAAATTTCAGTGTCCATTTTTATTCTTCAATTTAATATTTCTATCTCGAGGTTTCCCACCTGGGACCAACAAGTAGTATCAGAGCCTGATGAAAATTTTCTTAAAATTCTGACTATGCTCTGTGGTTACACTGTGACTGAACTTCCACATCAGAAAAGATTTTTGAATTGTTTATTAAGGCAGGATAATTATTGTTGGCATAATGGAGGCAAAGTATGAGATAGAAAAATTCATTGGCATCAATTTTATGCTGTGAAAATTGAAGATTCAAGCAATTCTAACAAAAGAGCGTTGCTTGGCTGCTATTGGAGATAGACCGAGGGACGTCACAGACGATGAAAAATGGAATGTGGTGAGTACTTCAGGCGGTGCTGAAATATTCTTCAGTGAAGCAACAACAGTTGCGGAAGGTAGACAGAAGTTTCGTGATGCATGGATTATGGACTCAGGTGCGACGTGGCACATCACATCTCGAAGAGAATGGTTCGACCAATATGAACCAATCTCAGGAGGGTCCGTATTCATGGGATATGATCATGTCTTGCAAATCGCTGGGGTATGTACCATCAAAATAAAAATGTTTGATGGCACTATTGCACCATACAGGAGGTACGACATGTGAAGGACCTGACAAAGAATCTATTATCCTTGGGACAATTGGATGATGTCGGATGTAAGACCCGTATCGAGAGTGGGATCATGAAAGTTGTGAAAGACGTACTTGTGGTGATGAAGGCAAAAAGGTTGCGGCAAATCTATATGTTATTTTGGGGCAAACATACAAAGAAACGGAACTAGCTGTTACATCAAGTGATTCAAGAGAAGAATTATCGGTGTTATGACATAGAAAGCTCGGGCATATGTTAGAACAGGGATTGAAACTTCTCTCTGAACAGAAGCTGTTACCGGGGCTTACAAAAGTGACCTTACCCTTTTGTGAGCATTGTGTTACCAATAAACAACACAGATTGAAGTTTGTCATTTATGTTGCTAAAAGTAAAAGCACCTTGGAGCTGATTCATTCTGATGTTTGGCAAGCATCGGTCGTATCCCTAGGAGGAACGAGATACTTTCCCGTTCATTGATGATTTCTCTAGGAGATGTTGGGTGTATCTAATCAAGAAGAAATAAGATGTTTTTGAAGTCTTCAAAGTGTTTAAGGCGCGGGTTGAACTTGATTCTGAAAAGAAAATCAAGTGTTTGAGGACTGACAATGGAGGAGAATATACCAGTGATGAGTTTGATGCATTTTGCCAACATGAGGGAATCAAAAGACAATTCACGATGGCTTATACGCCTCAACCAAATGGAGTGACAGAGCGGATGAATATAACCTTGTTGGATAGGACAAGAGCTATGCTGAATACTGCGGGCCTAGTCAAGTCATTCTGGGCAGAAGTATTAAAAACTGCTTGTTATGTTATCAATCGATCTCCGTCAGTAGCGATTGATTTGAAAACTCCAATGAAGGTGTGTACTGGAAAGCCGGCGGATTATTCTTTGGTGCATACATTTGGAAATCCTGTGTACGTGTTGTACAACGAACAAGAAATATCAAAGTTGGATTATAAATCCAGAAAGTGTATCTTCTTGGGCTATACTGATGTAGTAGAGGGGTGTCGCTTGTGGGATCCTATTGCCCATAAGCTTATGATCAGCAGGGATGTTATCTTCGAGGAAGATAAAGTGAAGGGAGGCAAAGACGCACAATCAGAAACTACTATAATTCAGGTGGAAAATAAGACGGACGAAAATCAAATTTCTTGTGAAGCAATACCGGAGCAAGAATCAGTTGAGTCAGAAGTTTCCAAAATGAGACAGTCAACTCGAGATAGAA
The DNA here is from genome assembly GCA_001598015.1 of Dorcoceras hygrometricum. Classification (NCBI taxonomy): domain Eukaryota; kingdom Viridiplantae; phylum Streptophyta; class Magnoliopsida; order Lamiales; family Gesneriaceae; genus Dorcoceras; species Dorcoceras hygrometricum. The sequence goes on from KQ995674.1 coordinate 209,359, forward strand.
GACCACCAGGTTGGCTTTCAGATTATGTCACTGAAAGCAATATTGCATACTGTCTACTAACAAAGGATGGTGAGCCATTGAGTTTCCAAGAGGCTACTCGAAGCTCGGATGTTTCCTTGTGGATGACAACAATGCAGGAAGAATTGGAGGCTCTAGACAGGAATAAAACATGGGATCTTGTTACCCTACCACAAGGGAGAAAATTCATCGGTAATAGATGGGTCTATAAGATCAAGCGTGATGGCAATAACCAAGTGGAGCGGTATCGTGCCAGATTAGTGGTGAAAGGGTATGCTCAGAAAGAAGACATTGACTTCAACGAGATATTTTCTCCTGTGGTTCAACTCAATACATTCAGAGTCGTGTTAGCATTGTGTGCGGTGTTTGACCTACATCTAGAACAGTTAGATGTGAAAACAGTTTTTCTTCATGGCGATCTTGAAGAAGAAATCTATATGCTCCAGCCAGAAGGTTTTGCTGAAATAGGCAAAGAGAACTTGGTTTGCAGGTTGAAGAAATCTCTGTACGGTCTCAAACAGACACCAAGATGTTGGTACAAGAGACTTGATTCATATATCGTGAGCCTTGGATACAACAGACTGAGTGCAGACCCTTGCACATATTGTTTGACCTACATCTAGAACAGTTAGATAGTGAAAACAGTTTTTCTTCATGGCGATCTTGAAGAAGAAATCTATATGCTCCAGCCAGAAGGTTTTGCTGAAATAGGCAAAGAGAACTTGGTTTGCAGGTTGAAGAAATCTCTGTACGGTCTCAAACAGACACCAAGATGTTGGTACAAGAGACTTGATTCATATATCGTGAGCCTTGGATACAACAGACTGAGTGCAGACCCTTGCACATATTTCAAGAGGTCTGATGGAAATGATTATATTGTCTTGCTGTTGTATGTGGACGACATGTTGGCCCCAACAAAGATCGTGTCCAAGAATTGAAGGCACAGTTGACTAGGAAATTTGATATGAAGGACTTAGAACCAGCAAACAAAATTCTAAAAAAAACAAGTTCATCGAAACACAAGTAACAGAAAGATTTGGCTTTCCCAGACAAATTATTTGAAGAAAGTCTTGCACCGCTTCAACATGCAAGACAGTAAGCCAATCTCAACCCTTCCTGTTAACTTCAAGTTATCCTCTGAGATGTGTCCTAGCAATGAAGCAGAGAGGATGGAGATGTCTCGAATACCGTATGCATCGGCAGTAGGGAGTTTGATGTTCGCAATGATTTGTAGACCAGACATTGCACAGGCAGTGGGAGTAGTTAGTCGATACATGACGAATCATGGACGAGAGCATCGGAGCACGGTGAAGAGGATCCTTAGATATATTAAGGTGTACCTCAAATGCTGCCTTTTTTTTTAGAGGATCAGATGTGACACTCAGGGGCTATGTTGATTCAGATTATATAGGTGATCCTGATAAGAGAAAATCTACTACTGGTTATGTGTTTACACTTATAGGAGGTGCAGTAAGCTGGGTCTCCAAACAGACAGTTGTGGCTTTATCTACGAACGGAGGCAGAGTACATGGCAGCTACTCAAGCTTGCATGGAGGCTATATAGATACAAAGGTTGTTGGAGGAATTTGGGTACAAACAAGAGAGAATTGTTTTGTTTTGTGACAGTCAGAGTGCCTTATATACTGCAAAGAATCCAGCCTTTCATTCAAGTACTAAACACATTGGATACAATTTTACTTTGTGCGGGATGCAGTAGAAGAAAAAAGTGGATATGCAGAAATCCATATAAAAAATAACATGACAAATTTTCTGACCAAGCGAGTGAACACTGATAAGTTTGAGTGGTGTAGATCCTTATGTGACATAGCAAAAACATAAGCAACAGGGTATGGCAAGATTGAAAAGATGTATAAAGATATGTTTGACTCTCAATTAAATCTTCAAGTGGGAGAAATGTTGACAGCAAAGTCAACAACGTGGAAAGAAGAAGCAAAACAAATTGAGAATTTGCTCACTCAATTGGAAAGGATCGGAAACTCTATAAATAAAGCTCCCCAATTCACGATTTAGCATCCCACAATCATTTCCCATCTTTTATATATATATATATATATATATATATATACACGATTCTACTATATCTAGCGGATGCACACCCCGTGTGTACTGCTTCCGGAACAACCCATCATTAACCGTCTTCTCGTTCCTCTTGCCTCATACAACCAATGATGAGATGCTACGTAAGCGGTATATACGAATGTGCACTATATATAATGTGCACACTAGTAAAACCGTATATATATATATACGTGTAGAGGTTTTTTATGAGTGTATAATTATGATGTAGTTAAATAATGATACACATGACAACCAACTATTAGTGAAATAGGGTAGATGATAAAAGACATGATGCCGTTACATTTGAAAAAAAAAAATCTTTTTGATGAAAAATTTATTTTGAGAGCACAATCCATTTGAATGAGAATCTCATGTATTGACGGTGCAAAAATTTATTGTAATCACGGTCCAGTCCTGAGTTGTCCTATCAACACTATCACTGCCTTAGTCTGTTAGCAAAACCCAATCAGAGTCCTGAAAAGAACAAATACAAAATATGACAACTACCCAGAGGATGATGATTTAATAACAATGTAATATGATGATAGAATATGAAAATTGGAAATATGGTTCGTTGTATTGCCAGAACTCGTCTTTGTGTGATTGTCAAAATGATGATCACAAACCATGTCAAGGCAGTACTTGCCATCACCTAAAAAATGATTATTATAGTGAAGAAAAATCTCCCTAAATTGCGATATGTATAGGCATTGACCAGTATACATGCTAGGTGACAAGTGTGCTTATGACATGTCAACATATACACAGAGCTTATTTTCCAAACTGTAACAAAAAATAATATCAGGTACCTCAAAGTAGCTCTGCGTGTAACATTCAGCTTCAGACTAGTCAGATGGACAAGTGTGGTAGCAAAGCTGTAAGCTGGGCCCTCATGATTACTACATGGGACCACAACTGTAGGAACCTGTCGGCAGGAAAAAACACTTTCATACTCCCTTACGAAATTGCTGAGGATGCATCGTTTGAATAAGTGTTAACTGATTCACCACAGAACACCTAATTGCAACAAATTGGCGTTTTACAGAAATCCAAAATATATCCAGTGAAATGAGATAGTTTTAAAACTATGATCATTTGAGATCTTAGGTTTCTATGTGAATTTTAGTGAACAATCCAATAAATGCCATATTTGTTCTCCCTTTCACACATGAAGGATAAAAGTAGTAACACTTAAATAGCATGAGTCGAATGCTCTGCCAGAACCGAGTAATCAGTACAATTTTCAAAACAGCTTTTAAATTTTTGTGGTCCACTAGGCATTTCTGTAAGATCATCACAGAATAGAATGAGAGAGTATTAAGGCAATCACAGGACTTCAACATCTGCATTTTATACCGATGCATATCAACCTTTGAATATACTAAAAAGGTCAAGGTTCTAGTGCGCTTTATATTGAAAGGAACTAAGGCAACGTTACAATATAGGTCTTAAATGGCAACAAATGCCCAACCATTTTCTACAAAACCTCATTCACAGGAATGACAAATTTGGACATCCTTACCAGTCCAATGGGGGCTAAGAATGAAGCCTCACATAGTAACATTTATATAGATTTCATAAATGGTCCACATGATCGACTTAATCTAAGTGCACCTTCAGCCCTTGGTATCCAGCTTAGATCCTATAATTATACTGATATTATACCCGCGATATGGTGTACGATATGGTGCTCCGGACTTTAGAGAATTCAAAATTTTCCTTTTAGCTGACATGCGAAAATATCGTAATCTCATTTCCCAATAAATAATTACCTTAATGGCGGCTCCTAGACTTTTCCATCCTCGTTCTAGGAATAGCCAAGATTGCTACAAGCCCAGCAGCAAATGCAGAAATTGAAGCTACAGCAAAAGCTGGAGAGTTGCCACCACCGAATAGTTGATCCCATGGTCCACTTCCAAGTGATACAATAACCTATTTTCAAAATAAATAAAAACTTTTAAGTTTCAAAATATTTCCAATAGGAACTTATAATCAACTGATACCCATTTCAGGTACCATTTGAGAAGAAATAAAGATGTCCCAGAATGCCAGGCTGCGTGAAGTACTTCATGCCATACGTTTGAGATGATCGTGATGATATTGAAACAGAACTTCAAGAAGTAAGAGAAACAGGATTTTGATGGGAGAAAAAAGCTAAAAGATGCATGGTAAATGATTAAAGCCACGTCCATATACAAGTTCACAAATAAACAATACATTGCTGGCTTAATAAAAAGCTTTCTACAATTCACCAACATACCAACAGTGATCAGAGAAGCAGCAGGCAGATAAAGCAAAAAGATCCATACAAAAATGTGGAGTATTTCATACCTGTGGAACGACAATTGCCAGATTCAGAACCCCCATGGACAACCCTGCAAGATTTGATTAAACATATATAGGCAATTATAACTCTGAAAGAGAGAGAGAGAAAACAAAAATTAACTGCAAATGCACATTCCCACCAACCTTGGCCCAGGCCTAAACGTTCAACCCGAGTAGCGACCAATGCATATGGAACACTATAGGTTATCTGCATAAATTCATATGAGGTTGAGGAAAGTGATTGAGCGGTAAGTAGACAGAAAATTAGCATCCACATTTCCATTCAGCCCTTTGTAGTAAAATGATTCAACCACCCCAAAATAATATGTAATCTGGTTTCATGAATTCTGTCCACCAGAAAGATTACTCTTTTGAGATATGGGAGATCCATACTGTATTAATGCAGCTCGGTGAATTTTGTTTCAGTATTTCATCAAATTATTTCATTTATTGTTGTACGTTATATGCGTAGACAAATTAAAAGAAGGGGTTTTTTTTTGGGCAGAAAATGGCTTCTTTCATCATCAACTTTCTTCGCATTTTTCTTAGTGTCTTGAGGATTAGAAAATGAGGAACTTACAGCTAATGGAATGCCAAGAAGTGCAAATGCTATTAGAGCAGCGGCAACAATACCATCTGGAGGTTGATTGCCGTCAATGGTCAAATGGCTCCTGACGGCAGTTATAATAAGCATTGCCAAGAAACAGAGAGACATAAGAATATTTGAAACTCCCCATGTAAAGCCAGCACCCAGTTTCCGACAGAGCTTCTCAATAAACACCGAGGTAATTCCAAGTAAAACTGAATTTAACATCAAACCCAACGAACCCATACTCACTCCCGCGTTATAACTCGTCCCTTCATTTGGGTCTCCACCATATATTTCACGACCCATCCAATCAGTGTCAAAAAGAAAAAACGGAAACCAACCAATCCAAGTCAGTACAGTGACAAAAAGAATTATCCAAACAGAGCCTGGAAGAGATCTAAAAGTTCCGAACAGTTCCCAGAGAAAAGCTTCATGCTCTTGGGAATCTCCAGAGGTTTCTTCACTAAAGGATTGCTCATCGGCTGCTGAGAGGCTTAAAAAGGTTGTCGCCAGAATGAAAATAATGTCTATGAGGAATGCTGCCTTCAGATTTGCGCAGCTAATGTTGCAACCAGAAGTCCGTGTGAAGGGAAAAATCTTGTACCAGCTATTCACTGAACCAGTGGCAAAGCCAAGGACATTACCAACAGCCATAAATAAAGAGAAATACGCAAGTGCTATTCGAGTTCGTCTGTGATCCTTCCCTAAAACAATCAAAAATTGACAAGATTAACACAAAGCATTTGCAAGACATGTTCAAAGTAATCTATATAATTTCACAGCCATGATCCTGATACAGGGAGCACAATATGTTTGAGACAGTTAACTTTATAATGCTACACAACAAGAAGCATTTTCCCAAGTAGACCCGTAGTTCTCCAGTCATTTGAGGAGATATCCATGTAGAGCCACTCTGCTCTTATTTTTCTTTGAAAAAAGAAATCGAAAAAAAAAAAACAGAGGATCTCGGCTTCTTATCTCGCTAATTAAAAATATTTGAGCACAGATCAGCATTTATTGTTCTGATTTATATTTGTAGGTTGTATGATCCAATAAACAATTTGCAGTTGCATCCAATTTCCACAGTATTAGGTTGGATTTAATTAGAAGAATGAATTTGCAACAATCACATTGCGGTCAATCAAATGCTGTCGAATACCGCTCTCCATGCACCAATGCGGCTTTCATAGAAGGAAGCTTAGGTAGCAGTGAAGGTCAATGATTGGTATCAAACATGTGACATATGAAAAATAGCAAAAAGCACATGATTTATGAGAATGTTCAAAAATGTAATGTCTTATCTAATTGAAGGGTGCAAGGATGAAAGCAGGCCAGCATTGAAATGCATTCAACTCATAATTACCTAGGGTTTAGTACAGTTTAAGCTGACATCAGTAGCATTGTAAATCGGACGTAATAGCCTCTTACAAGATTGGTGGCAACGCACAACCAATCCGACTTACGTTTTAGAAGGGAAAGAAACAACGTGAACCAGTTTATGTAAACGTAACCTATTATAGCATCCTCGCTCTTCAATCACTATTATTTTTAAATTTCGTGCTCACTAAGAATATCAATGAACTTATACAGCTGACAATGACAGTAAGGACTTCTGGCTTCAATTACTCTACATTCCCAATCAAGAACAGATCCATTTTCCAACAACTTTAAACTCTTGAAGACAAGTGAAGCACTCTCCTAAAATGCAACAAAGCTAACTTCATAGACTACCCATCAAGGCTTAGGAATAGCTACCGAAACCTCTTGGTGGTAAGTTACTCATACCAGATTATGGACATGATAATTTGTACAGCTGGTCGAACCAAGCTGACCAACAACCTAAGTGAAAATGGAACCCTCACCGCCCAACCCAACCCATACAACAATGGCACGGAGAGATATTGACATATGATTGTGCTGAAACGTACATATATAGAGATCGTACACAACTGCATAATATGTGAGAAATTCAAAATCCCAACTCACGATTTTTTTAAGGCACAAAAACTTTATATATGTCTTGTTTGGGAAACTCCTAAATCCCTGAACCACAGTCTCTGCTCTCGAGTGTGCTTTAGAATTGAATCAAGAACTTATATACATCATAAATTTGTTGAAGCTAGAGATTAACATAAAAGCTTCCGACTTTTCCTTTAATCAGACATTTGAACTCAAATTATGACATTAATATTCATTTTTATGCTGAATAATTCATAGTCCTTCAGAAATATATTCTCAATCCACCAAGGAGTGCGTAAGGACCACTAAGTTAGTCAAATTCGAGTCGATATATTTGGATGAAGATTTAACATTTTCACATGAAATTTCATTTCATTTATGGGCCTCCACTCCCTCCCCCAACCCGATGGCCAACTCTGCCATAGTCCATAGGTGAACTCAGCGCAAGAAAAATTAGACCAAGCGCCAAGTAGTAACACGAAAATGGGAAATTAAGCATGAAGATGTCAATTTGTTCAAGTAAAAAATATTTGCGTGTTTCAATTTTCGGCAGTCATCTTACCTGTTAGATCAGCGAGTAGAGCCCGACAAGGGCCCTGAATCATGTTGTTCGCCACATCGAGAAGCCAGAACCCGATAACGAACACCACCACAGCACCTGTTCTCTTCTGGCTGGTGTCGCCTAGAAGCCACCCGACATCTGCTGAGTGGCCAATAATAAGCACAGACACTACGATGGCGACGGCTCCGGCTAATATAAACGGACGGCGCCGCCCGAACCGGCTGGTGCAGCGGTCGCTCAAGTGGCCAACCAAGGGTTGAACCACTAGCCCCGAAAGCGGGCCGCAAAGCCATATTATACTCGCAAACGCGTGAGGAATGCCGAGCTGTTGCACGTACGGGGTCAACAGCGAGAGCTGAAGCGCCCAACCGAATTGAATTCCGCACCCCACCGAAGCTACCCGGAACAGAGTTCGGAGCCTGACCCTGTTCTGCCTCGGCGATGGAGCGGCCCCACGTTGTGAGCCTCGGTGTTTACTAGGCGTCGAAGTACGCCGCTCAAGTTCAGGAACCGGCATGCTCGCAAAATTTCAAACAGTTGGTGTGCTTGCAGAAACTGCTCGCTGATCGTGAGGACACAACTGCCCTGAGGTAAGCAAGCGGGCAGCGGAGGTGGCAGAGTCTATATATATATAGCCAAGCGGCGGGTGTAGTTGCTAGCATACGCGTACGGCGGAGCTGAAAAGTTGAGATTTTATGTCATCACACACACGTTGCATGTCAGGATACAAATATATATATAAAAGGATCGATTGTATTCCACATATAATCCAGTCCTCCATTTTTTATTGGCACCTCACATACTGAGCTGCCACGTTGAGATTCGATAATACATATTCCACTTGTTTAAGTTTATTATAAACTATAAATTGCGAGTTGACAATAGATTATGAGAATTTGGATCAAGGTTCATACATCATCAGACACTGTGTTCAAAATTTCTTTAATTGGTATGCTGTGGTTGGATAAGAAACGGTCTCCGCATATGATTGATTGTATAAAACAAATTTAGTAGAAGATGCAAGAAGAACAGCTCATTAGATATGATTATTGATGGAGTTGCTTATCCTGTCCTATGCTTTATATTATAATGAATAATCATGTTTTTTTTTTCTTTTGTAGGTTATAATAAAGATAATGATGACTATCCTTGCTCTTGACATGATTTGAGTGGTGACCGAAGATTTAGTTATCACGTGCAAATTGATAATTGAATTAATCAAACTTCTAAAAATATCTGATCGGTTCGATCGGAATACTAAATATTATTGTAATATAAGAAATACTATGTTTTAAAATTTACAAAAAAACTTAAAATATATACAAATAGACAATCATATATTTATTGACTCAAATTCTTAGTAAATCCGTATCAACTTTATGGTATAAAATAATAAAAAATCGAATTTTTCAAAAAAAAAAAAATTGAAAGCAGTTGAACCAGTTCTTGACCATTTTTTATGATCAAATGTGCAAAACAATTATATTATCTGAATCGGACCGGATCAACAATTGATTCCCGTTTGAACCAACTGATATATTCCAATTTGAAAAACAATGATCACAGACAACCCGAGATTTATTTACTTTGGACAGAGCAAATATAAAATAAAACTATTTAAACTTGTAATAAACTAATACGGTAGGACATACAAAGGAATTGTATTTAAATATAAATCAAGAAAACTACCGATAATTAACATAAAATGTTTTCTCAAAACAGAATCTCAACCTTGATCATTTGATAAGTATCTATAATTTAGACTCTCTTACTTGAGAGATTATGATAATTTGCATTTGACGTCCAACTTGCTAAATGGTTTCATTCATGTGAATTCCTCATTTAACTACCATCGAAAGATCATGGGTCCATGAGACCAAAACATCCTCCGACCAGAAAAATTGAGAAAACTAAAAGTAGTCTGTCCAAATTTCTGCAAAGCTAGCTAAAACTAACATGCTGGCAAAACCTATCCATAACAAGATTTCATCGACACAAAGGGAAAACTTATCTGATGATTGCCAAATACTTACATTAAATAACATTAAATATGACACTCTTACAATCCCAGCTTTAATTTAGTATTGACACATCCACGTAACCTCATATTCGATCTGGTCAAAAAATGTGATGACCTGGCAAGAAATGTTGTCGAATTGGTAGCATATGTAGATCATTGGATCATGCCTAAATTCCAACACGTAGGTGTTTTATGTGTACGCCATTTGATGGATGGAAGGATAGGATATTTAATATTTATTTAGTTACGTAAACGAGTTAAAATGTTATTGGCTAGGCGATTTGTTTTTACACAAAAGTTTGACTATGTGTCGTCCCAACTCCCAAACTTTAATTTGTGG